>MU734903.1:0-24598 GCA_026770625.1 Nicotiana glauca
AAACCTAGTAGCTCGTAGTGCCAAGGTCCGAATATGTGTTAGGAATGTGTAGAATTCTTCGCGGCGAGCTTGCTCGCCGCAATTCGGACCCTTTTTACTAATTTTGCACTTAAAAAGCAAAAGAATCGATTTTCCAGAAAATTGTCATTCTGCGGTCGCAGATCAGCTATGCGGACCACATTTCTGCCGCAGAGTGAAGCAGAAGGGTTGTCAAAATTGATGTTGAAAATGCGGTCCATTATGCGATCGCACAATCAATATGCGGACCGCATAATCGTCGCATAAGTTCCTCAAAAATTTGTGGAGGTCAATTCTGTGGTGCAAAATGCGACCACATAACAGGAATGCGGACCGCATTCCTGTCGCAGACCCAGGCAGACCTTCAGAGTTTTGGGCGCATTTCTGCGGACCAATATGCAGACCGCATTTCGATTCTGCGATCACAGATTTGCTCGGGCTTCTATTTTTCTAAATTTTAAAACCCGACCCCTTTTTAATAAAACACCTCAACCCCCTCATTTTAACAATCTTGCTGAAAAAATTAAGAGAGAGGAAGAGAGGGTCTTGAGAGAGAAAGTCATCTTCTCTAAAATTTGATTCTTCAAAACCATCCGGGCAGGGAAATTTCAAGCTTATCTTCATACCCCCTTTCCTTACAGGTAAAATCCCTAACTTCTCCCATTGAATTTCTGGTTTAAACTAAGAGGGGGAGTCTCATGCATTAGTCCTTAAAATAATGGTTGAAATCATGCATGCATGTCTATTAAAAACCTAAAATCTAGTAGGAGGAATTGGGTAGGAGTAAAGGAGTATTCAAAGAGGGGTTGATAACCTAAATGAGTTTGAGTAGCAATTGTGAACTTCAATTCTAAGTTATGTGTATTAATTTGTGTACTATTTTGGTGAATTGGAAGTAGGAATTAGAAAGGAATCCAGCTTCAGGTATGTATGGCTCACCTTAACCTTTGTAAAATCACCTTGTTTGGTGTCCAAATACTTGGTATGTGATATCTCCATGAATTAGTTGTGAAGTTAAACACTTGTGAACAGGATGTATTTATTTGTGTGAACTATTGGTGAATTCATGTAAATATTGTGCCTTATGCGTTGTTGGTTAAGACATCCGATATGATTGTGCAAGTAAATGGTAATAAACTAAGTTGTGATTGCGAATGTGTTATGCGGCAAAGATTGCGAAATAAATGATAACGAGGAATCGTAATTGGTGAAATTGAAATAACTGTGATAACATCCCTTGTGGATAGTCGTGGAAAACTATTATTGTGATCTAAATGGCATAACGGGCTGTTAAAAAAGATGGAAATGGTATGGATAGTCACCTAAACCTTTTGTGAGTTGTGTTGTTGTTCTTATTGGGATTTGTGGTTGTTGTTCTTAAAACTTGTTGTGGTTATCCTTGTAAATTGTTCTGGTATTGTTTGTGAATTGTGATTGCTCGGTAGGATCGGGTTTCGTGCCGCAACACGAAGTAATAAGGTGTGGGTTGTGGTGATAAGGGTGGCCGAGGTAATAAGGGCGGTCGAGGTAATAAGGGTGGAAAGTGATCGATATCACTATTGATGAAATATGAGAACATTGTGAAATTGAAAATGTGGAAATGATGATGGGGAAATGAGAGTTTGTTAACTTGTTTGCCTTGATTGTCTTCCATGTGTGTACTCAATTGTTGCTTCCTTCTATTGTTATTACTTGTGTATGGCTTGAGGTTACTCAGGGTAAGGTTTGTTATACATACTAGTACAATTCAAATGTACTGACGTCCCTTTTGCCGGGGGCGCTACATTCGTGTTATAATTGTAGGTGGATCCACAGCAGGTGCTCCAGCCCATCGATCGTAGCTCCCTCTTCGTCTTCCATCAGCTTTTTTGGTGAGCCCCACTCCTCTCGGGGCCCTGCGTGGCTCAGGCTGCTTGTGTCCGGAGTTTTATTTTGATTTTGTGTAAGGTATAGCCAGATCCTTGTTACCGGCAAATACTGTATTATCCTGTTGTACCTTTAGAGGCTCTGTAGACAGTAAGTGTGGGTTGCAAACTTATGTACATATGTATTTTGTATATTGGGCGATGAAAGTTGTAAACCTCATTAAGTGTTTATGTGTGTTTTGTAAAATGGTGTTTTAATTATAAGTGACTATTTCCTTTGATTAACGGATAATGAAAAATATGGGGTACGCGTGGGATAGGAAAGGCACCCAGGTCCGCTCTACTGGGGCTACCCGGTCGGGCGCCGGTCATGTCCCTCGAATTTGGGGCCTGACATGAACCCACCTAATTTTTCCAATGTGGGCGTCATTTCACAATTTTTGAACTTGAAGACATTGTTTGTTGGGTCCCAAAAACCCACCAAAGCCTCAATCAAATCCCTGTTAGGCTCAATTCCCATGATGTTTGTGAGGAACTTGAGGTGTTTAAAAACTTGATTTCGTTCCCAGGTAGCAAAACTAGCCCACCAATTACAAAGACTGCTCGGGGTCTTGTCTCGGATTATGAACATAGGAGGTGTTTCATCCCTTGCCCTTTTCTGGCCACTTCTTTATGGAGAACTCATGGTGATCATAGATAAACTAAAAAGTAAAAAAAAGTTAAGACTCTCCTAAACCATATACAGACTATGACCATTTTTCTTTCTTTTTATATGAAGAGAAAATCATCATTATTTCTTGCCATTTTATAAAAATATCCGGTTCCGTCAACACGGCCTTCCAGCACTTGAAGAAGATTTAAAGGTTGTGTTTTACTAACCGAAAAAATGTTTTAAGAAATGACCATAGGTAGCTGTTCTTGCAAAATAGAACTCTGGCGCCCTTTTATAGGCGTTTGGCTATTTTACCCAAGAATGGCATTACCTTCATGACAAAAACAATGACATTTATTTACCTCTAAATTTAATATTTTCAAAGTAGTTGAGCCCAATATGGGTTGCCTACGTATCCCACAACCGGTGAGAATCAAACTTACGTAGTTCATCCAAATAAACCAGCTATTTTTGAAAACCAAAAACCTCTTTTTTTTCGTTTTCCATTTTTCTCAAAAATTCGGTAGAGTTTCGGTACTATTTGGACATTGGTTTTTTTTTCCAATATTCAAAAGCCGGTCAGCATGTAATTCCAAAGCAAATAAATGCACAAATAGCAAGTACGATGCATCAGGATGGTCTTTTTCATTTCAGGTACACCTGTCCTAGCCAGATCCAACCCTGTGTTGAATCTCCAAGGTCAATATGCACGTGATGCAAACAAAACGTTCCTACTAGGGATATCCACCATGAGGTTTGTTCTTCTAGGTTCAAATCTTATTGGAGAAAGTATCTAGACTTGCTTACTCGAGCCGAGGAGGGTCAGTGTACCGGTAGAATTGCTTTCCGGCTTAACTGGTGGTGCTCCCCGCCTAAAACATGTGTGACTAAAATCCTTCACTGGGTGCCAAGCACCTCGGCTATCTCAAAGAAAGCGGGTTATGTCAAGCAAATGCCCAATTTTAATTTCAAGAAGACTCAGAGGAGGTGCGTGAGAAGACAATTTATATACACAGTTCAAAAATTATCAAAGCGGTAAAAGCAACATTTAGCACATTTGAGCCAACACATCAAATAAAAATCAGATAGTAAATAAGCCAAATACAAAAATTATTCCAAGCTCGAATTTCTAACCCTGAACCAGTGGTTCTGGGTTATCCGTCCCCAGTAGAGTCGCCAAAGCTGTCACACCTCCTTTTTCTCTCTACACCCCGCAAAAGGTATAATAATGGGAAGAGAAGAATTATCTGATGAAGGTGTTGAGTGAAGCTTATCTGCCCAACAATATCACCAATGGAGAGATGGCCAACATGGTAGGGCAAGTACTGGAGAGTCACAATATCACTTTCTACGAGGATGAACTACCGCCTGAAAGGTTAAGTCACAACAGGGCACTGCATATCACAATATAGTTTGAAGATAAATTCATTGCCAGGGTCTTAATAGACGGGGGTTCAAGCCTCAACATTTGTCCATTGACTACTCTGAAAAGATTGAGCAAAGATTTCCATGACATACGGGCAGGAAGTATGAACGTGAAAGCATTTGATGGGTTTCAAAGGGCCGCGATTGGGGAGATTAAACTTTGTTTGCAGATAAGTCCAACTTGTTTTGATGTTGAGTTCCAAGTACTAGACATATCAATTATATACAATCTTCTATTGGGTCGACCATGGATACATGCCGCTGGGGCTGTAGCTTCCACGCTGCACCAGATCGTGAAGTTTGAATGGAACTATCAAGAGGTAATCATTCACAGAGATGGAAGTAACCCCATTTACACCAGTCAAACTATCCCGGTTATCGAGAATAAAAGAAGGTTGGGTGGAGAAACTTATCACTATATTGAGCATGTCAATGCGATTGAAAAGGACAAGTGGTGGAGTAACAAAATAGAAATCATATTGGCATGGTCTAGGTATGAATCCGGCAAAGGGCTAGGGAAGAAACTCCTTGGCATTAGTAAACCGATACAGTTGAAACGTCATGGCACAACTTTTCGGCTGGGATATCCATACACCTGGCAACAATATGATGATTGGTCGCCTCCATGGCGTGGTCCTTATTACCCTCTCGAGCAGCCGGTACCACACCTAAGTCAGGCTTTTCATCAGGCCGATACAATATGAGGATGTGCAGAAGAAGAAGCTTTGGCTGGTTTAAGAAACTTGTTCCTGGAAGACAGGAATATGGATTGCAATGTGATAATTGAGGAGGAGGAGTAATAAGGCCTCACTGTCACACCTCCTTTTTCTCTCTATACCCCCCAAAAGGTATAATAAAGGGAGTTTTTACAATTAAAGGACAATCAAAACGGGATTCTTTTATTGAGATTTAGAGTCGCCACTTGAGATATTCATTGTGTCCCAAGTCACCGGTTCAAATCCCGAATCGAGGAAAATGATTGAATCTATATTATAGTCCGCGAACCAGAAATCCGGGTAGAGAATTCTGTTAATTCAAGAGAAGGTGTTAGGCATTCCCGAGTTCCGTGGTTCTAGCACGGTCGCTCAACTGCTATATTTGGCTTAAATTATCTGATTTTAAATAATTATGAACCTATGTGCAAATTTCAACTTTTAACTGCTTTTATTTACTTTTTTTTTTAAAACTGCAATACTATTAAAACATGTCTCGAGTCCTAAGGCTCGAACTGGGGTTAAATAAAGCTCTGGTCGCGCCCTTAGGACTTTGCTTGGTATCGCTCTCCTCGAGCTATCCTATTTAAAGGTTTCCATATTAATTTGCGATAGCCCTAAAATTGGTTATGAACTAAACGATATAGATCACCTCAACTATTTACAATGCTTAAATACTTAGATGCGAGGATGCTAGGATCCTTATTATCTTACCAAATTAACAAATTCAATTATGTTTATAAACGTTAGCAAAGAATGGCCTGTGTTTTAATTGTCACAAAGATATCCGTCAGGCCTACGTATGGATGCCTCCGTCCACAGACTCAGCGAACTGAGCAAATGGGTTCCCAGTGAGGCCTAATTCGGTCAATTGGACGGGAAAAGGAATGCATGGATAATTGGACCAAAATGATAGCCCAATGCTTACGAAAGCCTACGCCAAATAGCTTTCACGGGGGGTTTCATTTCGAATCCCTATGACGACAGTCGACATTACATCATGATTCAATGCACTCAAATATTCACAGAATATAATGCTGGTATGTGAAGAAGAACACATTTATGTGAGCCAACTAAAACATCAAATATGGTACCAAAACAGTTAAGAAGCTATAAAAAATAAAAACTGCTGAAACTGGATACCAAACAACTCAACATTCAATTACGTAAAACATCCGTACAATGTTATGTGTTTTGTAATTTTCGTGTTATTAATAAAAAACTAGCCCTAGGCATTTGCCTAGTGGATTGCCAAAAAAAAAAATACTCAACAGGAATACTTAGGACTGAATGACCATTGCAAAGCTACAATCCCAAAATATCTTTCTATGAGCAGGAAACTTATCTCATGAAATGAACAAACAAAACAACTTTTATTGAATTTTAACAACTACAATTACTTTCTAACAAATAACCTATATACTTAAACTAGCACAAACTGACTTGAAATCAGCGCTTAATGAATGGTAGATCCAATGCAATAAACTCTATGTGTAAATTATAGGACTGTTAACTAACACCACTCACATGAGAGTCTTTACCAATACATATTGGAATCATAAATTAGGACTTTAAACCTTACAGCTGATCAGGTAAGACTTATCACATTCAATTTCATGTCTGAATCCTATTGATTACAGTCAACCTAATAAACAGGCATTATACTAAAACCAAACAAAAATGTGATACATGAACAAGGGTCTAAGTTAAAGCTAAAACGTGTTGAATCCTCTTTCATTTCATTCAGCAAACCAACACTTCATACATGATCTCGGATTCAAATGTGTACCTGGAAATGAAGGAAAGGAAAAGTGAGGAAACAATGTATAGCAGCAATCACCAGCAACAATGTAACACTAAGAATCAGTTTCAAAAACCAAAGCAACAATCTGGAACCAGTTTCAATCAAACCACAATCCAGCAAACTTCAAACCCAACTTTCATGGACCCAACCTCAAACCCTTTCAGCTCAAAAGAAATCAGAAATCGCTTCTCAAGAAGAAGAAAAACCTCAGGGTTTCAAAAATAGAGATTTTAATGGAATAGTAGTTCTCTAATTGTATCAGTGTTCCTCTCTATTAATCTCTAACCGTGTATATGAATTAGGATGTATATCAGAATATTTTTTCACTCAATGCTCTCAAAACCTCCTCAATTTTCAGACTCACTCTCTATTTTTATATTTCTGTATGTATGAGTTTATATCCCAATGTCTATCAGAATACTCAATGCTTTCCACCTCTTAGGGTCTCTCCCATATGTGAATGTACTGTCTATTTTTGTACCAAAATTTAAAACCTTTCCAACTCTTAAAAGCATTTGCTCAATTAAGAAAGTGAATTCCCCATCCCTCCCTAATTTTCCTACTACTAAAGGTACTTAACATGCTGTCAGCCTTACTTCCATCTTCAATTTTTAATTCAACCCATGTTATTCTCTGACTTCCAAACTTTAAGGCACTTAACAGGATGTCAGTTCCCTATTACCCCCCACTTTCCATTATTTTAGTTCAACTAGTACGAACAGCTTGTATTTTAATCCTAGCGTGCCCGACAACCAGTGCTGGCATAGCACTAATCCTAAACCATTTGATTCCGTTAATTAAACCTTAACCTTCTCATTAATCAATAAACCCTAAAACTGGACTAGCAAGTATGATACACATTCGAAAAACAGGCCAGTTGGTTCAAACAACAATTTCGAGTAACTTCAACAAAAGATCCAACCAACTACGAGATTTAGACTAATGAACAAAACTATTTATCAAATTAAAAGGGAAAGGTTCCTAACATATGCTTAAAGAAAGATGATACTGATGAAAACTGGACCAAATAAAAAGTCCGCAAGAGAAGGAAGAACAAATGACAAAGACAACAAAATAGTAAACAAAACTTAACAACGAAAGAATGGAGAAAGGGATACCTCATAAATTCAGACCGGACCCGAATCTGTTCTTGAATCGAAACTTCAATTTTCGAATTTGAAGTTGAAATGGACCTTAATCGAGTGTTCTCGACGGAGAACACACGACTAAGGTTGATTACGACCTCAATTTTCCAACTTCGTATCAATCCTGGGCTTTGGTTTTTTTAGGATTCATTCATTCGAATCTAAATTCGAAGAGTTCCAGCCTATTTCAAAGGAAAATGGTGATAGATTAGGGATGAGGGAAGTCGGGTGGACATTTGGTGTTGATTTGGGGTTGAGGAGAGGTAGCGCCGCCATCGGGGAATTTTGGGGCGGCGCTAGGGTTCATGGCTTTAGATCGGATATTTGACACGTTCCAGGAACATTCGAAGGAAGGGGGGTTTAGATTTGGGATGAGGAGGTGCTGATGGTCATTTGGTGTTATTTTGGTGGCCATCGAAGATGGTGCCACCGGACACGGCGGATGGGCTGTTAGGGTTTTGATTATTTGAGGATGTACGCTGGGATTCGAGGGAAACTGAAAGTGGATCGGAGATGGGGGTTCGTGGCGAACACACGGTGTAAATTTGGGGTGGTTTGGGCCACCAGAACCGCTGTGAGGCAATTTTCGGTGGGCGGAGGGCGGCGGGGCAAGGTGGTGAGAGACAGGGTTCTCTCTGAGTTGTTAGAGACGAGATACAGGTGGGGGTTCTGAGGGGGTGGGGTGTTTTCTTTTATATGCAGGGTGGAATTGAATCCAAACAGTTGGATCAACTGAGATCAACGGCGTGGATCAGTTCACTTATGTAAAACAGGGTCATTTTGGCCAGTTGGGGGACTGGGTCGGTTAGTAGTGTGGATGGGTCGGGCTGTGAGGATGGTACTGGACCGTTCGATCGAATGAAGCGAACGGTTTAGATCAACACACATGAAACGACATCATTTAATCGATGCTGGAGATGGACTGAACCGTTCAATCTAATGAGATCGACGGTTGAGACTTATTAGCTCTGAAACGATGTCGTTTGGTTAAACTGGTGATGGACCGGATTTGGACTGGTTTTGGTTTGGGTTTTAGGTGTATTTTGTTTGGGCTGGGATTAGTGGCCCAAATTCGATTTTCCTCAATTATTTTTCTTTCCCTTTTATTTTTATTTTTAAAAAATTCTAATAAAATAAAACACAAACCTAGATTAATTATAAAACTAAATCAACTTAAAAATACTAATTATCTCTAAACAATAAATATCACAAACACTTAAATACCAAATCACACAATTGAACAACAAAATGCGGAAAGACTGTATTATCTTTTATGGTTTTTTCCTTCATTTTATTTTTTTAACTAAAATTATAAAATTAAATCCTAAATACAAATGCTATATATTTTTTGTATTTTTTTATTAATTGATCAAATAGACATGCACGCACATGAATACAAACAATAACTGAACCACGAAAAATCTCAAAATTGTACAGAAAGAAAAATTGTTTTTATTTTGACTTTTATGGGAATGATTTATAGAGGCAAAAATCACGTGCTCACACTCACTATTCAGACTATGGAGAAAGGAGTTGTTCTCAAGAATTGGACTGCCACACCATCCCGGGCCCGTTGAGTCCCTAGGTAGCTTGACAATTAGCCTGATTTGTTTTTATAGCCATGCTAGGCATTTAAGATATTTTCGGTAACTTTGATGCATTTTGTTTCGAAATAATTACTCGAGTCATCGAGCCGTACTTGTTTTGGATATTTTAAAATTAATTAATGCATTTCTATTTAGTATTCATTATAATCTTTCACGTTTTTCTTCTATAGCATTATTATTACTTTTTTTGATGAACCAATGATAGTGACGTGTAATAAGACAACGCAATATAAGGATAGTGACTCAGAAGAAGAAGATCAAATACCTGAGGAAGTTTTCAGAGAAGTTGAGAAATTTGAGAACAAACCTAAGTCCAATCTGGGCGAAACCGAAGCAATCAATTTGGGAGATTCTGAAACCATCAAAGAGACCCGCATAAGCATTCACTTATCACCGTTAGAAAAGGAAGAATATACTCGTTTCTTGAAAGAGTATGAGGATATTTTTGCATGGTCATATGATGACATGACCGGTCTGAGTACATCCATAGTGGCTCACAAGTTGCCTACCAACCCAATGTGTCCGCCGATGAAACTGAAACTCAAAAAATTCAAACAGATATGAGCCTAAAAATCAAAGAGGAAGTCACTAATCAGATCAAAGCCAAATTCCTCAGGGTATTTGAGTACCCAACTTGGTTAGCCAACATTGTACCAGTTCCGAAGAAAGATGGGAAAGTGAGGGTGTGTGTTGACTATCGGGATTTAAATAGAGCAAGTCCCAAAGACGATTCCCCATTGCCAAATACACACATCTTGATTGAAAATTACGCCAAGCAGGAACTCCAATCTTTTGTAGTTTACTTTGCGGGTTATCACCAGATCCAGATGGATGAAGAAGACGCAGAGAAAACAGTTTTCACTACACCGTCGGGAGTATACTGTTATAAGATGAGGACATTCGGTCTAAATAATGCCGGGGCTACTTACATAGGAGTCATGACAACCATCTTGCATGATATGATACACAAGGAAATAAAGGTGTATGTTGACGACGTCATCATCAAATCCAAGAGGGTCACAGATCACATAGCAGATTTGAGAAAGTTCTTTGACAGGCTAATGAGGTACAATCTAAAACTGAATCCTGCAAAATGTGTATTTAGGGTTCCTACGGAAAAGCTGTTGGGATTATTGTCAGCCGCCGAGGAATCGAGTTGGACCCGTACAAAGTTAAGGCTATCCAAGAATTACCACCACTAAAAAGCAAAAAGGACGTGATGAGCTTCCTAGGATGCCTCAACTATATCTGCCACTTCATAGCACAGTCCACGGTGATATGTGAACCCATCTTAAAAATGTTGAGGAAAGATGCTGAAACCAGTTGGACCGAGGATTATTAAAAGGCTTTTGACAAAATCAAGGAATATCTGTCTACACCGCCAGTCCTAGTCCCATCAGAACCTGGGAGACCTTTGCTACTCTATCTATCTGTATTAGATGGAGCTTTCGAATGTGTTTTGGGACAACATGACGAGACATGAAGAAAGGAGCAAACCATATACTACTTGAGTAAGAAGTTCAAGCCTTACAAAGCACGATACTCTCCGCTGGAACACACTTGCTGTGCTTTGACCTGGACATCCCAAAAATTGAGGCATTATTTCTGTGCCTATACCACGTACCTCATATCCAGGATGGACCCTCTGAAGTACATCTTTCAGAAGCCCATGCCAATCGGGATGTAAGCTCAATGGCAGATACTGTTAAGTGAGTTCGACATCATCTATGTAACTCAGAAGGCAGTTAAAGGACAAGCATTGGCAGACCATCTTGCTGAAAATCCCGTGGGAGGAGAATACGAACCACTAAAAACATATTTTCCTGATATGGAAGTGTCATTCGTAGGAGAGGAAATTGCTGAAGCCTATGATGGTTGGAGAATGTTCTTCGATGGGGCTGCAAACTTTGAAGGAGTGGGCATTGGAGAAATTTTGGTATTAGAAACAAGTCAACATTACCCGGTATCTGCAAAACTTAGGTTTCCGTGTACCAAAAATATGGCAAAATATGAGGATTGCATCATGGGGCTCAATCTGGCTATCGATATGAATATACAGGAGTTATTGGTAATTGGTGATTCGGATCTTCTAGTGCTTCAGGTTAAACACCAAGATACTACCATACCTGTATCATGTGTAGGAATTGATGAAGATATTCACAAAGATAGAATTCAAACATGTTTCTAGAATTCAAAATGAGTTCGCAGATGTACTGGACACATTATCATCAATGATACAATATCCAGATAAGAATTTCATCGATCCCATCCCGGTGAGGATCCATAACCAACCGGGTTACTGCGCTCATGTTGAAGAAGAAATGGATGGAAAACTTTGGTTCCACGACATCAAAGAATATTTGGCTAAAGGAGAATATCTAGAATAGGAAAACCATACTAAGAAACGCACTCTACAGAGGCTGTCCAATCACTTCTTCCAAAGCGGAGGCACGCTGTACAAAAGAACTCCTAATCTGGGGTTTTAAGGTATGTTGACGCAAAGGAGGCTTCCAGATTTGTTTAGGAGATACATGCCGGAACTTGCGGACCACATATGAACGGTATTGTTCTAGCCAAGAAGATACTCAAAGATGGATATTTTTAGATGACCATGGAAACGGATTGCATCAGGTACGTCCAGAAACGCCACCAATGCCAAGTACATGCAGACATGATAAAGGTACCACCAAACGAGCTCAATGCAACAAGTGCACTTTAGCCTTTTGTTGCCTGGGGAATGGATGTCATCGGTCCAATCGAGCCCACCACTTCCAACGTACATAGGTTGATTTTAGTGGCCATCGATTACTTCACGAAATGGGTAGAGGCTACATCCTACAAGCTGTAACCAAGAAAGTCATTGCAGATTTTGTCAAGGATCATATTGTTTGGAGATTTGGGGTTCTTGAGTCCATTATCACTGATAATACTGCCAACCTCAATAGTAACATGATGAAAGCCATATGTGAAACCTTCAAAATCAAGCACAAAAACTCTACAACATACAGTCCTCAAATAAACGGAGCCGTGGAAGCGGCCAACAAGAACATCAAGAAGATACTGAGGAAGATTGTAGAAAATCACAAACAATAGCACGGAAGTTACCCTTTTCCCTATTGGATACCGTACTACGGTCCACACATTGACTGGGGAAACTCCCTATTTACTGGTCTATGGTACCGAAGTTGTCATTCCAACTAAGGTAGAAATTCCTTCTTTAAGGATCATATAAGAAGCCGAACTCAGTGATGCAGAATGGATATGGAGTCGCTATGAGCAACTAGCCCTCATAGACGGAAAAAGAATGAACGCAGTATATCACTGTCAGCTTTATTAGAACAGAATGTCCAGAGCTTTCAACAAAAGGGTCAGACCAACAATTCGCACCTGGGCAGCTGGTGCTGAAGCAGATCTTCCCCCATCAGATGAAAGCAAAGGGAAATTTTCACCCAACTAGCCAGGTCCTTACATGGTTCATCGGGTGCTAACAGGAGGGGCACTCATACTCGTAGAAATGGACGGAGAATTTTGGCCAAAACCTATCAATTCAGATGCAGTCAAGAGATATTATGCTTAGATTATTTGCATTCATTCATCTAATGTAACTGAAATGAGCTTGACCTGATTCCCATTTAAGAGGGCATACATAGGTAGTCATGTGGGTTCGGTCATATCTTAATAAAATTTTCATTTCCCCCAAAACCAAAAATTGGGGTAGGATTTTGACGAGGACCCTTAAAATTCTGGAGCCAGACCATCGGACTCCATCATATGCAAGACAGTTAAATAATTGGGGCAGAATTTTGAGAAGGATTCTCAAAATTCCAAAGCAGATCCAACAAACTTCGTTGCACGCAGAACGGACGAAAGATCAAACTAGGGCAGAATTTTGAGGAGGACCCTCAAAATTCCATTAATAAAGCCGCAATGTCTCTAAAAGTGTTACAGTCATTAGTTCATCTAATTTACTTGATATTACATACCACTATATTTTCTAAAATAACTCTATTTCATGAATAATGCATATTTTTGAAAACTTTATTTCTATGGTAGCCAGATATTACCCAAGGTAACTTAAACAGGGCCTCTAGAGCAAAAGCAAAGCAAAACAATCAGATAAAGGCACGAACCAACCTTCCCTCCATGCAAAACGCACGATTTTTCTTTGAATACAAGCACAGTAAACATAATAGTAGTAGTCGCAAATATATCAAAGTCATTATCCTCATAACAATCAGGCCGTCAGACGCAAATATATCTCTAGCTAAGAAATATTCTACTCCTATCTACTACTTGTTCATTTGCATAAGGCTAAACATTGCCTTCTCTTTGCATGAGACTAAGCCATGTCTTAATCTTGCATGAGACTAAGCCGTGCCTCCATATTTGCATAAGGCTAAGCATTGCCTTCTCCCTGCATGAGACTAAGCTCCGTCTCAAATCCTGCATGAGGTTAAGCCCTGCCTCCATATTTGCATAAGGCTAAGCATTGCCTTCTCTGTGCATAAGACTAAGCTCTGTCTCAAATCTTGCATGAGACTAATCCCTATCTCAAATTCTACATGAGGCTAAACCCTGCTTCCATATTTGCATAAGGCAAAGCATTTCCTTCTCTGTGCATGAGACGAAGCTCTGTCTCAAATATTGCATGGGGATAAGCCCTGCCTCCACATTTGCATAAGGTTAAGCATTGCCTTCTCCCTACATGAGACTAAGCCCTATCTCAAATCTTGCATGAGGCTAAGCCCTACCTCCATACTTGCATAAGGCTAAGCACTTCCTTCTCCTCGTATGAGACTAAGCTCTGTCTCAAATCTTGCATAAGGCTAAGCATTGCCTTCTCATGGGACTAAGCATTGTCTTCCCTTGCATAAGTATTGCTCTATTTTAAACTTTGCATTATCTTCTCCTCTGGGGGCTAAGCTCTGCCCCCAAAACTCTGGCAAGGCTAAGCACTTCCTTGTTATTACCTTTGGTATCATGTCTCTACATTTCATGGGCTGACGTATAGCTAATTTTTTCAAAGGCGTCATAGTCCGAAGGTGTCATCCTCATAGCCTGAAGACACGATGTCAAGGCCCGAGAATCTCTCAATATTGCACGTCATTATTCAAAGGCGTCATGGTTCAGAGGCACCATTTTCATGGCCCGAGAACATCATTTCATGGCCTGTGAATCTCTCATCTCATGATTCATGGCTCGGGACATCATGGTCTAAGGATGTCATCTTCACTGTCCAAAGACAACCTTTCATGGTCCAAAGGGAATTGCATCATGTTTAAATTCTCGCATCAATCTATATACTTGCATGCATTGTGTTTTAGTTTTGTAGGAAATCCAAGAAGTAACCGTTCTTCAAACAGAAGAAACCTTCACTTCGGTTTCCGCCAGTACCATTTGTGCCTTACCATTATTTCAAAGGGAACTGACTCCCATCAATTATCTTCCTGTACTCTATGACTGTTTAGATACCCGCCTTGTGACACACCCGTTACGATTCAATTCCTCTTTATAACTCCGCGCAAACCCATTTGATACTACCCTTCACAAAAGAACATTTTTGAAACTTACTACCATTCCTATAACAATGCCATCAGCCTCATTCACCGTTGGGTCCAGAAAAACACATGGCCTAATTCCTGTAAAACCAAGGATATGTAGGCAGCTCAGTGACCATGGTGCAGCCTATATTCTTGAAACACCCCCATTTGGTCAAAATCGGTCGTCATTTCTTTACCCGAAAACTCTTTTATCCTTCCCGGATAAAGAGGGACAGCTGTTGATACCCAATTTTCCCTCATATTTTTCAAAATGTATATATACTTTCATTATAGTGCATAAGAATCAACCAGTATTTTTCCATAATTGTTTTGTAATTTTAAAAGGGTTTTAATTAATTTATTCTAGTATTTTATTATATAAATAATTACTAATTGCATCACAAATGGTTTTATGATAATTTTATTGCTTCATTTTATCATTTCTATTTATACTAAACTTTGATTATTTCATGAATAGCCATATGTACATGTTAGGGTTATAATTGCAATAACTTTGCAATAATAGCCCATGTGTGCATAATTACCTTACTTCACAAGAAAATAACATTTTTTATTTTTATAATATTAAATAATTATTTTAAATTATTTTTATGTATAAATATTATTTTTTGTCATTTATTAGCTATTTGATAAATTATTTATCAAATTAATTGGGTATTTAACAAATAGCCTCCTTTAATTTTGTTTTAATTTCGGACCTACCCCAAATTTTACCCCCAGCCCAATTAAAATCATAACCCAAATTCCCTAGCCCAATTTCCTATCTAACCCGCCCAAAAACCAGATCAAATCGTGGCCGTTGATCTTAAAGATCAACGATCCAGGATGTTGTTACCATTTTTTACTACCCAAACCCCCCAAACCCTAGTCACTTATCTAATTCTGCATCCCCCAAATTCCTTCCCTCCTCCGTTGTCTCTCAGACGCTCCCATCATCCTATCCGCCGTCACTGAAAAACCCTCTGTTCCGTGGGGTTTCCCTTTGATTTTAGGCCCTAGCCGGCCTCTTACCTTCACCAATTGTTTGATTTTGCTATTATCTGAAGGAATCTCGAAGAGATTCAACTCAGACTCAGCTTCACACTCTTCATTTTCTTGATGAACCTGCCTTGTGTTCATTGCTATGTTTGTGAGTATTGTTATCTTTATGTTTATGGCTTGAAACTCCGGTTCTTAACTGGATTTTTCTCACCTAGTTCTATTCTTTAAAACCCTAATCTCTTTCTACTTGAGTCTATTCAGATCTTTGTAGATCTTAAATGATTTGAGGTTATCTGATACTTCTCTTCGAAAATCTTCTATGTTTCTTACTATTAACTAATTTTAATGTTTCTCTAAAACTAGGGTTTCATTCCTTTGCGTTTCTACAAAACTTTTCTAAAGAAGTTTGAGTGTTTGATTCCGTTACTCTTCGTTTGCTTGACTGTCTATGTTCCAAACCCTAGGATTTTTGATTATTTCATTAGTTGTTCTGGTATTTGCTCGTTATTTTTACCCCTGTCAATTAAAAGAGATAGATTGATTTTATTAGAGTTCAAATTATATTTTTCTGCCGAGATTGGTATCTCTGTGATTTGTATTTATTTTCCTTATTTGTAACTCCTAATTGGTACTACTTGCCTTAATTAGTTTATTAACCAGATTTATGGGATTTGATTGCTTTAGTTGACCCCGAGATGGACTTTGATTGATTATATTTCCTTGTTTAAACCCCAATCTGGGTTGTTAATCGATTTCCCCTATTTTAAAGGGTCTTTCCCGGATTTTGTTGAGTTATTTGATTTAGTTTAGCCCTAATTAACTGATTGATTTTATTTGTACACCTTGTTTCTGAACTCTGAATTATTCTTTGCCTTGTTTGTTTCACCCTGCTAAGTTCTATATAATTCCCAAATTCTGGCTTCTTTCAAACACACCAACACATATAGAAAGACACCGAAACACACACAAACTCTTATTCATACACACTCTCCATTGCAATTCTTCCTATTACTTGTGTTTGTTACACTGTCTAGCCGGCTGAAAGCCAAGGCTAGACTCTTGGATCCTATTTGCTTCACTTTCCTATTGCTATCTCTTAACTGGTATGTCTCCACTTCTGCGATCATTCAATATGCTATGTAATTAGACCTATGGTCTTCCTGTTTACTGCTTTTAAATAGCATGTCTATCTCTGTTATCATGTCCTATTCAATATGCTATGTAGTCAATCTGCTGTAGATATCAACATGCCTCTGTTTGCCCTTATGTTTCTGATAACTAGCACGCTTTTAACTCCTGTCAATTTGTCCTGTCCAATATATTAGTATGGTCAATGCACTTTAGCATATTCCTGCTTGATCCAGGATACTTGTTCCCCTGTTTCTCAACTAACATGTTTCTATGCTCTCAACTTTTTCTACCTTTTCTGTATGACTGTCTGATCAGTAACTTGATCCCAGCATGTTGTTCTCTGTTTAATATATGCCAATATGCTCACCTAGTAATAGCTAATGAACTAAGTCAATCCAGACAATGTGAAACCTTGTTTGAATTAATTATGAATCTGTTCTGTTTGTTGTTTGACTACTGGAGTTCATGTCTGAACTCCATCTGCTAAATGTGGTTCTGCTTGTAGTTCTTGTAATCTTGTGACCTATTTCCACTCACTTCTAAAAATCCAAACTATTTTCTTTTAAAACTACCTCCTACTTTTATATACTATTTTCAACTCTTACTTTTAGGGTCCTGCCACCCCCAGTGTGACCACTGCTTAGGGTCCATGAGACTCATCTGAACTCTGACACATTGGGGCTGGTTCTCCAATCTTTTTAATTTTGTTGAAAATTTTGATTTTGCTGTGAGCATTGCCCGGGGTCCCTGAGGCCCTTGGGAACTTTGACACACTAGGAACCAGTTTTATGTGTTATGGATGGGCTACCACTATGCTCTGAGATTTTATGTTTGAAGGCCTGGTTCCCAGGTTGATATTGGGCCTATGAAGGCTCCCTATAGTATAATGGTTCTTTCATTGTGTAATTTATTCATATTGGTATGTAATAATAATCTTTGTAAAAACAGTTATTGGGCTTATTAGTAAAGCTGGGAGGAATTTTTATATATCTTTGTTGGGATCGGGTAGAAATCATGCCTATAGGATTGTTGTGATTATTTATATACATTAGAAATCATGCATATAGGTTGCTATGATGATTGTTTACTTATATGTATTAGAAACCAGCCTATAGGACTTATCTCATTTCTTTAAAATCTTGACTTTTCATACTTTGCATCACTAGAAATCCTACTTCTATAGAGAAAAGTGTATAAAATCAGTTTTCTATGTCACGAAATAACGCTTGTGATAAGTTTCAGCACTTAGAAAGCATGCATGTAGGGTCTAAAAGATAAAATCTTCCTGTTAAGGATCAATCACTGGTTTATAAAATTATGGTCTGATTAACATTTAGATGTCATGTCTATAGGATTCTAGCAGTTGTCACTTAGGCAAGCCTGTAGGACAATTAATCATGGGTTTAAAATTGTGATTTTCTTGCTGCTTGAAATGTGCTCAGATTCAGTAAGTGATAAAACTCAATAGGCAAACTAATAAGTATTCACTGCCTCGCCTTAATAAAATTGATGCATGTTGTGTGCTCATTTAGATATCCTGCCTATAAGACCTAATCATTTTAAAATCACTTTTTTGAATAGCGTGCATTTATTTGTCTATTTGTGGAGGTATATATGAGCCCTCTTAAGTGATCTTTTGTGTGACAGTCCTACTTGTTTTGTTTGTCGCTTAGTTTTCTCATTTTAAGCACCATAGGTGAGTCTAGAACCACCTTAAATAGAGGTCCTAAACACCTCCAGGGCCACAGGTAAGGGATGGGTAGTGCACGCATAGCATACATACTCGATGTTATTAGAACGCTTAGATAATAATTAAGCGGAGGGTAATTTGGTTGTACAAGGAAATGATGACATGTGCGCTAATGATATGTGTAGCACCCCAGCTTGGGGACAATTACCAAGTATTGCACAGAAGTGATCCTATAAGCTAAAAAACCTAGGACCCCTTTTACTCCTTGTTTTAAAAGTATTATCTATTTGTTTATCTGCTTATAAGACTAATTCGCTTAAATTGAGTTTGGCTAGGACCCACCGTTGTGGACCTCGAGGGGTGCCTAACACCTTCCCCTCAAGGTAATTTCGAGCCCTTACCCAATCTATGGTACCGTAAACTAGTACACAAATTATTTGTTCCAGGTGCCCTAACGCACCTTAATCCGTTAGATGTCGACTCTTCAAATCTCATACCCAATTCCTAAAAGGAAAGGAGTTATCCCCAAAATGTTGAAACCCGGACTCCACGAGGAAAAAGGGGGCGCGAGAGGCATCAACTACTATATTGGCCTTCCAGGATGGTACAAGATAGTGATATCATAATCCTTTAGCAGGTCCAACCATCTCTGCTGCCTTAAATTGAGATAATGCCTCCAAATCTTCACAAGACACACCATAGAGATAATGCCTCTAAATCTTCAACGCGTGAACAATGGTAGTCAACTCCAAATCATGAACAAGGTAGCTATTCTCATGGGGCTTCAACTGACGAGAAGCATAAGCAATCACTATATCCTCTTGCATCAACACACACCCAATACCAACTCTAGAAGCATCACAATGTACCATACATGAACCTGAAGATGATGGCACAACTGACACTGGAGTTGTGCTCAAGGAAGTCTTGAGTTTCTGAAAGCTCGCCTCACACTCATCCGACCACCTGAATGGAGCAACCTTTTGAGTTAATTTGGTCAAGGGCTTGCAATAGATGAAAATACCTGCACGAATCGATGATAATAACCCGCCAAACTTAGAAAAATATGAATCTTTGTGGTTAAGAACAGTCTGGGACAACTCTGAACTGCCTCTATCTTCTTCGAATCAACTTGAATACCCTCACCGGACACTATGTTCCCCAAGAAAGCCATTGAACTGAGCCAAAACTCACACTTGGAGAACTTTGCATAAAGCTTCTCCTCCCTCAACCACTGCAATAAGACTCTCAAATGCTCAGCGTGCTCCTCCTGACTATGCGAGTAAACCAGAATATCATCAATGAATACAATGACAAACAAGTTGAGATAGGGTTGAAACACGCTGTTCATCAAATGCTTGAATGCTGCTGGGGTATTGGTCAGCCCAAAAGACATCAGAAGGAACTCATAATGACCATATCGGATCCTGAAAGCTATCTTAAGAATATTCGAGTCTTTGATCTTCAACTGGTGATACCCTGACCGGATATCAATCTTGGAGAACACCCTTGCTCCCAGAAGCTGGTCAAATAAATCATCAATACGAGGCAAAGGATACTTGTTATTGATTGTAACTTTGTTCAACTACCTGTAATCAATGGATATCCTCATAGTTCCATCCTTCTTCTTCACGAATAGAACAGGCGCACCCCAAGGCGACACACTAGGCCGAATAAATCACTTATCAAGAAGTTCATGAAACTGCTCCTTCAACTCTGCCTGTGCCATACGATACAGTGGAATAGAAATAGGCTAAGCGCCCAAAACCAAATCAATACCAAAGTCAATGTCCCTGTCCAGTGGCATGCATGGCAGGTCTGCAGGAAACACATCCAAAAAATCCCTCACTATCAGAACTAAATCAAAGGTAGGTGTCTCAGCGCTGACATCCCTCACGAAGGACAAATAAGAAAGACAACCCTTCCCAACCATCCGCTGGGCCTTCAAAAATGAAATCACCCTACTGGAAACATAATCCAACGAACCTCGCTACTCGATCCGTGGAACCCCCGGCATAGCCAAAGTCATAGTCTCAACATGATAGTCCAAAATAGCACGATATGGAGACAACCAATCCATGCCCAATATCACGTCAAAATCAACCATACAAAGTAATAGAAGGTCCACTCAGATATCCAAACCACCAATAGTCACCACACACGACCGATATACGTAGTCCACAACAATAGTATCACCTACCGAAGTAGATGCACGAACAAATGTAACAAGACTCGCGAGTCATATCCAAATAACGAGCAAAATATGATGACACATATGAAAAAGGTGGAACCGGGATCAAATAACACAGAGGCATCTCTATGGAAAATTGAGACAATACCTGTAATCATAATATTTGAAACAATAGCATATGATCTGGCTGGGAGTGCATAGAAACGGGCCTGAACACCACTTAATCGACCTTCCCCTCTAGGGCAACCCCTTGCTGACTATCCTCCACCTCTAGCTGACTGGGTGGATGGTGAAGTAACTGGTGCTGGAGTTGATGGTTGACTTCTCAACTGAGGCGGACCCCCATGACGACTAGGACACTGTCTCCACATATGACCCAACTCTCCACACTCATAGCAACCCCATGGTGCTGGAGACAGGGACTGAAGGGAACCCTAACACTGGGATGACTAGTAAAAGCACCTGGCATAGAAGAGCCCTGAACCGATGGAGCACGGGACGAACTCTGGGCTGGAAGGGAACTAAGTGATGAATGCCCCTGATGAGAACTATGAGAACCATAGCTCGACGATGCCCCATGATGAACTGGGCGAGCCGTCTGAGCATGCCTAAATGGATGACCTCTGCCGTGTTGAAACTGACCCCCATGAGGATTGCCACTGAATCCACCCTAACCACGAGGCCTCTTGGCCTCCCTCTTAACCCTCTCCTGACCACGAACCATCTCAATTTGTCGATCTATGTCAACAATCTCATCAAAAGTGGAACCAAACACCCTCACTCTAGTCATAAACAACCGAAGCTAAAAACCGAGGCCATTTATAAACCCCTGATCCTGTCTGGGTCTGTGGGAACCAACCAGACCGCATGATGAGCCAACTCGGAGAACCGCATCTCACACTATGTAACAGACCTATTCTTCAGAGCAGTTAGCTGAGATTTATATTTGAGAGATTGTTCGCCTGCATGGTGTCCCAGTTTCCGTCATTTCAGATAGATGCACTCAGTTTACATTGCAGTTTTGGAGAGCCGTGCAATGAGAGTTGGATAAGCAGATTGAGTTGAGCATAGCTTTTCACCCTCAGATGGATGGGCAGTCCGAGCGCAATATTTAGACATTGGAGGACATGTTGCGCGCTTGTATCATTGATTTTGGGGGTTCATGGGACCAGTTTCGACCACTCACGGAGTTTTCATATAACAACAATTATCAATCGAGTATTCAGATGGCTCCATATGAGGCTTTATATGGGAGACGTTGTAGATCTCCAGTAGGTTGGTTTGAGACAGGCTGGGCGAGCCCAGGCTTTTGGGTACAAACTTGGTGCAGGATGTTTTGGACAAGGTGAAGGTGATTCAAGAGTGGCTTTGCACAACGCAGTCAAGACAAAAGAGTTATGCTGATAGGAAGGTTTGTGATGTGTCTTACATGGTTGGTAGAAGGTTCTACTAAAGGTTTCACCCATGAAGGGTGTTATGAGATTTATGAAGAAGGGTAAATTGAGTCCTCGGTTCATAGGGCCTTTTGAGGTGCTTCGGTGGATTGGGGAGGTGGCTTATGAGCTGGCTTTGCCACCTAGCTTATCGAGTGTGCATCCGGTATTTTCTATGCTCCAGAAGTAAATTGTCGATCCATCTTATGTTTTTAGATTTCAGCACAGTTCAGTTAGACGGTGATTTGACTTATGATGTGGAGCCAATGGCTATTTTGGAGCGGCAGATCCGAAAGTTGAGATCAAAGGACATAGCTTCAGTGAAAGTGCAGTGGAGAGGTCGCCCGTGGAGGAGGAAATTTGGGAGACCGAGCGGGAGATGCGGAGCAGATATCCACACTTGTTAGAGGTTTCAGGTATGTTTCTTGACTCGTTCGAGGACGAATATTTTTTTAAAAGGGGGAGGATGTAACGACCATGCCGGTCGCTTCATGAGTTACAACCCCATCTCCACCATTTCTACTTCCTTGTGCGTTTTTCAGTTGTATTTCATCATATCGTATTGGTTTCTATCGTTTTTATCATAGTTGCGGGTACGATTTCCGTAACGTGGTTATGACACTTAATTTCTAAAATCCGAGGGTACATTTATGTGACCCGCCCACAATTTAATCTTTTTAATAAAATAAATATGTTGTAGATCGTGGATACAGTTCTCGTGACATGATTCACAATATGTAACACTAATTTATTAAAAACGGTTTTGTCAGAACCCCAACCCGATCGTGATGGCGCCCAGTACACTACTAGGCAAGCCTGACCATTTATCAACACTTAACCCACTTAACAGGACAGAGAATCAATAAGCCATTTAAATTAAATACCAGAATATACTAAAGAAATACGGAAGTTTAACAAAATACCGAATACAGGCCACTATGGACATGGTGTCACGACCATGAGCCTCTAAATATAGAGTTTTAATCCTAATACAAGTCTGTCTAAAAGCTGAAAATACAGAATGTAAAGATAGAGATAGAAGGGAGAATCCTCGGCTGCGAACGCCATACAGCTACCTCAAATACTCCCGGAGAATGCCTCTGGAAAGCTGGACAGAGCTCACTCAGTCTGGATATGTCCTGAATCTGCACACAAGGTGCAGGGAGTACAGTGATTACTCCGACCCAGTGAGTAATAAAAATAAATACAGTCCGAAGATAAGAAAACACAGTAAATACACAAAGTAAGCTATAATCCAAATATACAGCAATGTATGGAACTGAACAGCTGAACAACAATTAAAAATACAAATGCATGAATGCATATGATGGTACATTCCAAAACCCACTGTGGCGCACAACCCAAGCCACCCATAATCATTTAACGTCGACGGCGCTCACTGAGGGTGTGTACAAACTCCGGAGGGGCTCCTACAGCCCAAGCGCAATATCAAGCCATCTCGTGACATCAATCAAATCCTGGTCAGTCATTGTTACCTGACCCATTTACATCATATGGTTCCATTGTTACCGTTGTTTCAAGTTCCTGCTGCGGCGCGCAGCCCGAGCCACCCATAATGTTTCAAGTCACATCACATAGTGCCATTGTTACTACTGTTTTAAGTCACTGCTACGGTGCGCAGCCCGAGCCACCCATAATCAGTCCAGAAAACATCATAAGCCCCATGGGCATTTATAAAACAGTAGTTCTCAGCCCGAAATAACATTTAAAATATCATTTGAGTTTTCAAAACTTAGAAATATGGCTGAGTTTGCAAAACAATATTTAAAACCTTGGACTGAAACCAAATGATATGCAAATCATGCTAAAGCAGTAATATCAATCCCCGAAGGATTCTACAAGTCGGCACAAGGCCCCAAACATGGCATCCGGCCCAGTAAATATCAATAAAGTATGTGTATCAATCACCAGTATAGTATAAATGTCACGTGGGATGGACCAAGTCACGATCCCCAATAGTAACCGACCCCGCACGCATCATGGAGTGCGTGTCACGCCTCAATACAGCGTTACGATGTGAAAGTCCGGGGTTTCAAACCCTCAGAACAAACATTTACATCTATTACTCACCTCTAGCCGGCCAAATACCACACCGCGATGCCCTTTCCTTTCGTATCGACCTCCTCGCGCATCGAATCTGGCCAAAACCACAACAAATACATCACAATAGGCTAAGGAAATATAACCCAATCAAAAAGATTCGTAAAATATCAAAAATCACGAAATTTGCAAAACCCGAGCCCCGGGCCCACATCTCGAAATCCAGAAATTTTTACATCAAAATATTCCTTATCTCTCCACGAGTCTATACATACCAAATTCACAAGAATCGGAGTCCATTTGACCCCTCAAATCCCAAAT
>MU734903.1:35192-51945 GCA_026770625.1 Nicotiana glauca
TTGCTCGAGGCCTCAAATCACATCAAACAATGCTAAAATCATGAATCAACCTCCAATCCAAGCTTTATGAACTTTAGAACTTCCAACTTCTATTTCCGATGCCGAAACCTATCAAATCACGTCCGATTGACTTCAAATTTTGCACACAAGTTCAAAATCACCTAACGAAGCTACTGAAACTCTAGGAACTCCATTCCGACTCCCGGATCAAAATTTCACCTATCAACCGGAAATCGCCAAAATACTAACTTCGCCAAAATAGGCTAACTTCTTCACGGACCTCCAAAAGTACGCCTGATGCGCTCCTAAGCCTTAAATCATCCCCCGAAACTAACCGAATCATCGAAAATTAATTTCGAGCCCTCTAATTCACAAGTCAACATCCGGTTGACTTTTTTTTTCAAACTAAGAGACTAATTGTCCCATTTCTTACCAAACTCGATCCGAATCAACTCAAATTCACCAAGTACATATATTGAAGCATGAAGAAGCATAAAACGGGGAAAATGGGACGGAAATACATGAGACGACGGGTCGGGTTATCACAGGTTTTAAAAAGAATAAAATGCACATAGGTTTCAAAGATATTTTAAAATCAACTAAATAGGCCAATAATAAGAGCTGAGCGACCGTGCTAAAACCACGGAACCCGAGAATGCCTAACACCTTCTCTCGGGTTAATAGAATTTCTTACCCGAATTTCTGTGTTCGCAGACTGTAAAGCAGAGTCAATTTTTTCTCGATTCGGAATTTGAACCGGTGACTTGGGACACCATAAACTATCCCAAGTGGCAACTCTAATTTTTAATAATAATCCCGTTTCGATTGTCACTTAAATTGGAAAAACTTCCTTAATACCCATAGGGGTGTAGGTAAAAAAGGAGGTGTGACAGCTCTTATGGCCTATTATTTGATTTTAAAATATGTTTTAACCTATGGTTCAATTTTAACTTTATAACCGCCTTTATTTAGTTATTTTTAGGAAAGATTCAACGTCATCTAAAACACATCTTGAACCACGTCACATAAATGCACCCGCGGTCCACGACACATTTTATCTAACGTTGTTGAGATTTGGATTTGGGTCACATAAATGCACGCCCGAGTTTAGGAAAGTAACTTAAATTACGCGCTTAAAGCAACTACGCACTTTTAAATTTGCGAAGATCATGAAAAATTTAACTAAATGGCACACCTCGATTTCTAAAGGATTAACGCGAGGGCCATGAGAACAATTTTCACAAGCCTCGACAATCCTCAATAAAAAAGGCCTGGCTTTTGATATAGCAATAAGGTGAAGTACTACCACAGAATCAGAATCTGTATTAAAAATTGACCCATTTTCCTTTTTTATTTGCCACTTTTTCTCTATTCTTAGAAAAAACACAAAGTCGACAACTGGACCACATGTTCCTCTAGGCTCTAATACACATTTAACTATTCACATTTTTATCACTTCTCATAAATAGACGGGCCAAGTCAAACTAAAACTATTAAATTGGAAAGCAGCAAACATAAAACTTACAGCTGAAAATATCCTATTCATAAACCAAACAGACTTGAGAACATAGAACACGCGATAATACTGACGGGGCGTTGAAACAACAAAAGAGCAACAGGTAAAAGGAAATGCATATTGATCAAGTATTTACAGAATGGAATAAAATAGATGCGGAAATTATTGCATAAAACAGAGCAGGAGACAACGCATAAACCAAACGGAATTAGGCCAACTTTCCAAACTTCCTGGCTAAATTAACTGATTCAATTACTTGTATTAGATCATTATATTAACATGCTACTACAAAAATTAACAATATAAGCATATTAACAACAAAATCAAAATATGTGGCATGATTATTAAAAATAAACTTATAAGAGAAATCAAACAAATAACTCAAATATTCATGACACAAACTCTGAAAATCGGTAGATGAATGAAGTTTAAAGTATGACCTCTAACGAACAACAACTGCAATAGATTAAAGCGTCAACCGGAATCACAATGAAGAAGATGACTTCCAAAACTAGAACATGAGCAAAAGCTTCCGATCGGAACCGCGCCGAGCTCGGCAACCTCGAATGGAACTAGTAACTCGAATGGCAATCTCAAGAGTGGTTTCATTGGAGTTGCAGGTGGGTTTGAAGCTAATTTTCAAGGTTGTTTCTGTCGGTTTGGCTTGGTTTTAGACGGAGAAAAGTGGGATGGGATTTGCTGTTTTTTGAAGCTATTTTGAGGCTGTTCGGGACTGGTGGTTGGGGGGTGGTTTGAGATTGTTTTAGGCTATTAAAATGGTGTTGTGGGGGGCTATTTTTTTTCTGGGTTTAGGGCTGTTTTACAGCTGCGTTTTTTAGCTTGGTTTCCATGGCTTTTTGGAGTTGAAAATGAGGTGTTTGGCTGGGATTTTGGACTGGTTTGTTCAGCAGTTTTTCAGCTGGGTTTGCCTGCGTTTTTGGTCTTATTTCCGCAGGTGTTTTGCTGGTTTTGAGTGGCTGTTTTTCAGCTGAGGTTGGAGCCGTTTTGGGATGAGAAAAGGATGATTTTCGAGCTGGATTTTGGGGAGCTGCTGCTGATTGTGCTGAAGGAGAAAGGGGTCGTTGGTTTGGTTAGGAATTGGATTTTGGGGAGCTGCTGCTGATTGTGCTGAAGGAGAAAGGGGTCGTTGGTTTGGTTAGGAATCAGCCATGGAAATGGCTGCTTGAAGAAGATGATCCTAGGATTCGTTTCTTGGTTGTGAATTGCGGCCGCTAATCTTGGAGTGTATAGGTCTCTAGGTCAGAATCCTCTTATTAGATTTTGGGCGTTAGCTCTATATTTTTGTGTATCTGCTGAAGAAAACGACCGATGGTGTCTTTTTGGTGTAGGTCAATTTAGGGATTAGGTACTATTATATAGAGGTAGAGATTAGGTTAGACGTATGAACTTAGGAATTATGGGTTTGCAATTTACGGGTTAAGTCCAAAATTAGGTCTAAAAATTGGTTGCTCGAGCCCAAGTTTTATTCTTTCCCCGTAAACGAGATTAAAATACGATCTCATTTATTAATTAGTCCTACTTAAATAAAATAACTATTAAAATAAGACTGACCGTTAAAATAAACTATTTTTTTTGTATTTTTTCAAGATTAAAAATGACTACAACACATTAATGAAACTATTTTTTAGTAATTTTTATTGTCTTGTAATAAAATAAAGTAAAAAAGTCAAAATTACTTAAAATATCTATATTATGGCTAAATTAAATATTTACGTGCTAAAATATGAAAAATCTTGGAGATGGTCAAAAATCACATGACTACAGTTTTGTGTTCAGAGTGGTCTTAAAGTGGAATGAGACACTTAATCTCTTATTTGGAAGCATAAGTTGGAAAAGTCAACCTGATGTTGACTTATGTATAGAAGATCTCGTATGTGAATTTTGATGGTTTTAATAGCATCGTTAGGTAATTTTGGAATTAGGAGCGTGTTCGGAATGTAATTTGGAGATCCGTGGTAGATTTAGGCTTGAATTGGCAAAAATTGGAAATTTGGCATTTTTCAATCGGCAGTGAAAATCTTGATATCGGGGTCGGAATAGAATTTTGAAAATTAGAGTAGGTTCGTAGTGTCATTTGTCACGTGGTGTGCAAAATTTCAGATCGTTCAGAGGTGATTTGATATGTTTCGGCGTCGTTTGTGAAATTTGAATGTTTATAAGTTCTTCGGCTTGAATCCGAGGTTGATTTGGTGTTTTGATGTTATTTTGGGTGATTCGAAGACTCGATTAAGTTTGAATGATGTTATGGGAAGTCCATGTTTGGTTGAGGTCCCGAGAACCTCGGGTGTGTTTCGGATGCCCAACGGGACATTTTTGGACTTGAAGAGCTAGCAGATTTTGTTGGTTTTCTGTTGCAGAAGATTTGTTCTTCGCGATCACGAAGAGGAGTTCACGATCGTGTAGGCTTAATTGGGCAGAAGTGGAGTTGTTCTACGCAATCGCAGAGATGAGGTCGTGATCGCGTATGTGTAATATGTTGTGCTTTGCGGACGCGTGGCCAGGGTCACGTTCACGTAGAATGAAGTGAGCTGGTGATAAGTGGAGGCGGTTGCTCTATGTGACCGCGTGAAGCAGGTCGCGTTCGCGTAGGTCTGGGTGGATAAGCTTCGCAAATGCGTGGAGGTTTTCGCGATCGTGTAAGGTTAATATGAGGGGTAGTCCATTTTGTGCTTCGCGACCGCGAGGCAATTTCCGCGGTCGCGATGAAGGAAATGTCTGGGCAGAATGTTTAAGCAAAAACGAGGGCTTGAGTTCATGATTCCAAAATTTAATAGAGACCTTGGGAGAAGGTGATTTTGGAGGGGATTTTTATAGGATTTATTTGGGTAAGTGTTCTTCACTCAAATTTGATTAAATTCTATGATCGTATCTTGATTTTTATCATTTAATTTGGAAAGTTGGGGTGAAAATTGGGAAAAATGGAAGAAAATTTGGAGAGTTGATTTTGGAGATTAGGATGGCCATTTGATGTCGGATTTTGGAGAATTTGATATGGGTAGACTCGTGAGTGAATGGGCTTTCTAGTTTTGCAATTTTAATCGGATTCCAACACATGGGCCTGGGGGCCGGGTTTGAGCCCAATTTGGAATTTTTGGTCTAATTTGATAATTTTCATGATGGAATTCGTTCCTTTAGCGTATATTGATGATAATATACTGATTAGATTCAGAGCATTTGGAGGCCGAGTCGAGAGGCAAGGGCATCGCAGATTAGAGTTTTGACCGATTTGAGGTATGTAATGGCTGTAAATCTTGTCCTGAGGGTATGAAACCCCGGATTCCACATTGTTTCACTACTTTGAGGTGACACACACGCTAGATGACGAGCTTGGGGGTATTCAACATTGGGGATTGTGACTTGGTGCGTCCCGTACGACTATTAACTCACATATTCGCCTAAAAACTATTTGATACTATTGTGCTTTGGAAGGTATTAATATGTTTGAGCTGAATTCCATATTTGGTCCTCGTGCCAAGCTGTTAGGACCCTTAGGGTCTTTTTACTACTAGTACTCACTTTTTGATTTAATTTATGTACTCAATCATGGTGTGTTTTTACTGATTTCATAATTCAGACTCATTTACTCTGTTTTGATATTATAAATGATATTTTTGGGCTGAGCACCCTGTTTTATTATTAGCCCGAGTGGCTTGAGAGGTTTCTGATTGATTGAGGCCGAGGGCCTGTGTTGTGAGGATATCATGGGATTGGGCCGCTCACCACATCATGTTGTACTGATTTGAGATATATGAGAGGCCGAGGTCCTAATTTGTTATGCCACGAGATGACTTGTTATAGTGCTTGGGTTGTAGGAGCCCCTCCAGAGTCTGAACGCCCCAATGAGCGCAGGTTCCCAGAGTGAGTGATATGATATTGCCTGAGGGGCTTATCTTGATTTATGTTGTACTCGAGGGGCTGATTACGAGTGATTGTGAGGTTGTCCAAGGGGCTGATTCTGATTATTATGCCCGAGGACCGATTTATGATATATGTCTTTCCCAAGGGGCTATTTATGATTTACATCATTTTACTCTAAACTTCATTAAATCTTTGTTGAAACTGTTAGAAAGACATTTTAAAGGATTTCTTACTAAAATTTAATTTTTACGGGATGAGTTGAATTATATACTATTTTGGAAACATATTGTACTTACTATGGTGTTATGACGTGGATTATGTGTTTATACCACTTAGTCTTTATTTACTTTTATTATTTACTGAGTTGGCGTACTCACATTACTCCATGCACCTTGTGTGCAGATTTAGGAGTTGCGAGTCGTGATAGCGAGCGCTGATCTCTCATCCAACGGTTCATTTGGAGTCGGCAAGGTAGTTGTATGGCGTTCGCAGCCTTGCTCTTCTCCCTCTTATCTTCCTTAGACTGTTTTAGTATTTTTCAGACTGTGATAGTCTTCGTTGTATTCAGACCTTAGTAGATGCTCGTGACTTGTGACACCCCGATGTCGGGCTTATGTTTTTTTCCTACACTTGCTATTTAGACTCATGTTGTTGGATTTTATTTGATCAATAGCTTAAAACGTTCTTTTTATGAAATATTGGCTTGATTTGGGATTGTATCGGCTGGCCTAATTTCATAATAGGCGCCATCACAATCGGGTCGGTTTTGGGGCCATGACAATTTGAAATCAAATACTACGATTGTTGCGATATTTTTCGGGCGTAATTTTATTTTCTCGATGTAAATTTATTGTCTACAAGTATCATTTTGGGTCACAATAACTGATTGAATTTATTGTTTATTTTTCATACTCGATTTATATAAATTATTAATTAGTTTTATAGAATTATATATATATTTTATCGTGAAAATAGTAATAATAATTAAATTTGTTGATGGGACTCTAAAAATATGTGATCTATTTTTATACAAGTTGTTAAGCAGTTGATGCTAGATGTGTGAGATTTAGAGGCAAAATAAAGTTAAGGAGAGAGATATATTCAAACCGATAAGCTAGTTATTCGGGGCCTCGAGCGTGTCAATTCGGGCCTCGAGGTCGATCTCTTGACTCGGCTACGAGCTATCGAGGGTAATCGTGATAGGTCTTAATAGTTATAAAATAATCAGCGAAGGCTCTTTATGGCCAATGATAAACAATAAATGAAGAACATATGTGAAGATAATAAAAAGAAGCAATAATATCAAGCGAGTATATTAGAGAGCAAGAGAATGTTCTTGTATATTTCTTGTGGAGTAGCTGGAGCAACATCTGCCCTTTACAAAATGGTAAGGATCTCTTTTATATAGGAGGAAAATCCTAACATATTACAAAATATATTAATTGCAAAGATATGGGGATGAGACAACTAGATATGACACTCTTATTCTGGTTTAGAGTAGGCCGGCAGGCTTTGTCAGTCCTAGCCATGTACCTTGGGAACTTCCCCTTTCTTATCATGGTCGTGGTCACCATTGTCCCTAGGTAGGGTGACGACAAACCCCGAGGGAGGAAACTCAGCCACGACCCTGTAGCCTCGAGACTTCTAGATGACCCTTCGAAATGCCTTAATGGCGAGAAATTGGCCCCTCCAACTTTACCGTATACAGATAGTCCCCGCGTTTCTTAGAGAGGATCGATAAGAAACGACCTTGACATCCGATTCTTTGTACTTCCCGTGATGACTTCCTATTAACGAAATCATACTTATGACGTCAAACTTCATGATAACCGGGCATCCCCATGGTCTTGTCTTTTCAGCATCAGCCAATACGTTGCCAATTCCCATTCTTCGAGGCTATAATATCGCCGTCGATTTAGTTTTCAATGATGCATTGATTGATCCTGCTGATCTGTCTTTCAAAGGCATTGATGGTGTCACTGGCTATACCATCTCCCCCTATAAATGGGGCTTTCCGGTGCCATCTTCTCACTTAAGTGTTTTTCAACATCTACCTATTCTCCTTTCCTCACTATTTTCATTCATTGTTAACCACCATGTTCGGGTTGCATGGACTTAAGGTTGTATGGCAGCATTTTCTCCAGCTGCGTGATGGCCTTCTGCCTGAGCTTCCTCTTGTCGAACGAGATTATACTATCTTCTTGTTGTTGTTGTTGTTGTTATGACTGCTACTGATGTTGTTATTGGCTCGAGGTGATGATACATGGGGGCCTACTTCTTCTGACTTAGAAAGTCATTTGACTCTACACCGCTGCTTGGGAGAGTGTTCAGACTATACACTGCTGCTCACTCTCCTACCCTAGCCTGGTGTGGCACTTCATCCCTCGGGTTTTCTCGTGAGGGATAAAATGGCACAACCGATCGCTAATCTTGCACGACACAATGTCCCGATATGCGAACTCGAAGCGCCCATGCAAGTAGGGTTGATGCCCGCCGTATCTTCAACCTTTGACTTCGGTGGGCTATGTCTCTATTTTCTGCCTCTTCTGCATCACCTTCCTCTTCTTTATCTTCCCCTTTCCTCTTCTTCATCTTCTCCCTCAGAGATATTATTCCGTGGGATTGAGATGGGAACCTAGAGGAGGTGGCAGTCAAAGGTATAACCGTCGAGGATGCATGTTCGAGGAGGTGGCGCTCGGAGATGAACCTTCGAGAGTAAACTAGGTTCTAGGCTTTTACTGTATTTGTACCCTTTCGCTTGTTTGTTTTTATGTAAGGACCACTCGTGGGCTTTTTTAATCATATGTAAGGACCCCTCATGGGATTTTGTAATTGAATGTTAATGAATACGAAGATGTTTCCTCAATTTTATCTTTGACGCTTGCTGTGTTCCCTTTTATATATCTATGTTTATGAAGACTCTGAATGTGTGGCTCTATCGGTTGGTTCCAATACCAAGCTTGGAGCGGGCCGATAAGCCTAAGCTTTCGGACCCCTTACTTCGAGCCAAATGAATGCATCGCTTCAAGCCTTAAAATCGTGAATTACCACTTAGGCTCTGTGGTCACCTTGGAGGAGAAACTTGCTCGGAGGCCCGTGAAAAGGGACGTCCTTTGAACTTTCGAGGAAAGTCCCCCGGTGGAGGTTCCTACAAATCCAGACCACCTGGAAACTTGCATTGAACTTAGAGTAGACAGCCTTAAGGCGTTGTAGAAAGATCTTGGAGGAGATTTTATCCGAGCTCAGACGGTGTCCCGGGGCCAAGCCCATAAGGGTGGAGCCTAAATGCCTATTTGCTTGGGGCCTAACTCCTTTATCTGATGGAGATTCTCGAGGTCGGGTACCACCTCGGAACTGGCAATGATGTCGTTGGCTTCTTAAAGCCTAACTTCTTCCTTTGATGAAGTTCCTCGAGGTCGGGTATCACCTCAAGGTAATGATGCCGTTGGCTTTTTGGAACCTAACTTCTTTATCTGATGGAGATCCTCGAGGTTGGGTACCACCTGGGTATTGGCAACGATGTCGTTGGCTTTTTGGAGCCTAACTTCTTTCTCTGATAGAGATCCTCGAGGTCGGGTTCCACCTCGGGATTGGCGACGATGTCGTTGGCTTTTTGGAGCCTAACTTCTTTCTCTGATGGAGATCCTTGAGGTCGGATGCCACCTCGGGATTGGAGATGATGTTGTTTCTTTCTATATATAGGGTCGCTTCTGCTCCTTTAGAGATCCTACTTTTTTAGATAGTTATCCTTTCGTTTCGGCATTGAGACCTTCATTACCTTAACACTAAAGTATGTGTACAAGTCTTTGCTTCAGTGTTCTAGTCTTGACATAGCCATGACTGCTACATCAGGGTTTGTTCGGCAAAGAGGGGAGAGTTCCACTCCCGATGCTCAGGGTCGACGAGAGCTTACCTTGAAGATTACTTCATTTATAGAAGGGGAGCACCTTGAGTTAGTGAGGAGAGACTGCGGATGGGGGAATAGAGTAGTGTTGCAGACACTTTCCCTGGATGAGGGCATCTCGGATCATGTTGACGGATTCCTGAATGTGTATACTTATCCTTTCACTCTGGGCTCCCTTCATAGGGTTGTGCTCGACTTCTGTTTAAAGTATCGGGTTACCTTGGCACAAATCCACCCATCGTTTTGGCAAATAATGTTGATAATGAGGCTTTTGCGAAGAAGTCGAGGCTTGAATTCATGCTCGGTCATCTCATTAGGCTGTACTGACCCTTTCGCCACCGAGGTCTACTAACCTTGAGATGCCGATCGACGACACCCTTCGTTGTTGATGATGAGGAAGATAAAGATCGGGAATCGATGAGTCGATTCGTCCAGGTCCGGTCTACTGACATTATCCATGTGGAACTTATGCCATTCCATGAGGAATGGAACTATACACCTAAGTGGTATATCCCGTGCCTTTTCAAATTTGTTTATGGCGAAAGCTAGTTTTTGTAACCGCATTTTTCCTTCTCTGTAGCGGTTTCATGGGCACCGGGCGATGTTCTTGATCTGCCTGGTTGGGTTTGGAAGTTGGAGACCTACTCGATTTGTGAGTAACGCAAGTGGAGAGCTTCGTCTCGGGGTAGATGGAAAGCAAAAATCACGGTACGTGCTTGTACTATTTTTTCCTTTCCCTTCATTCGTTTTGAGAGACGTTTTCCCTTTCTGATTAAGCTTGCTTCCATAGGTATCAAAGAACCTTATGAGATGAAGTCGTGCTCTTTCGGAGAGGGGGATGGGTTTCCAGCTCCCGAGCCAAAGAATGACAACAATAAGCGGGATATGCCTTTGCAGGGTGATGGCGCTCGGAGTAAGGAACTATACACCTAAGTGGTATATCCCGTGCCTTTTCAAATTTGTTTATGGCGAAAGCTAGTTTTTGTAACCGCATTTTTCCTTCTCTGTAGCGGTTTCATGGGCACCAGGCGATGTTCTTGATCTGCCTGGTTGGGTTTGGAAGTTGGAGACCTACTCGATTTGTGAGGAACGCAAGTGGAGAGCTTCGTCTCGGGGTAGATGGAAAGCAAAAATCACGGTACGTGCTTGTACTATTTTTTCCTTTCCCTTCATTCGTTTTGAGAGACGTTTTCCCTTTCTGATTAAGCTTGCTTCCATAGGTATCAAAGAACCTTATGAGATGAAGTCGTGCTCTTTCGGAGAGGGGGATGGGTTTCCAGCTCCCGAGCCAAAGAATGACAACAATAAGCGGGATATGCCTTTGCAGGGTGATGGCGCTCGGAGTAAGGAACTATACACCTAAGTGGTATATCCCGTGCCTTTTCAAATTTGTTTATGGCGAAAGCTAGTTTTTGTAACCGCATTTTTCCTTCTCTGTAGCGGTTTCATGGGCACCAGGCGATGTTCTTGATCTGCCTGGTTGGGTTTGGAAGTTGGAGACCTACTCGATTTGTGAGGAACGCAAGTGGAGAGCTTCGTCTCGGGGTAGATGGAAAGCAAAAATCACGGTACGTGCTTGTACTATTTTTTCCTTTCCCTTCATTCGTTTTGAGAGACGTTTTCCCTTTCTGATTAAGCTTGCTTCCATAGGTATCAAAGAACCTTATGAGATGAAGCCGTGCTTTTTCGGAGAGGGGAATGGGTTTCCAGCTCCCGAGCCAAAGAATGACAACAATAAGCGGGATATGCCTTTGCAGGGCGATGGCGCTCCGAGTAAGGCAAAACGGGGCTGGGGCTTCGAGACGGGAACATAGTCTGAGCGTGCCGCGCCCGTGGCTCCTAATTCTGGAAAGGTGGTTTCTCTGAGTGACCGTGCCTCGACCAGAGGTTATTCTTCCAGAGCTGAGGGAGCTAGATTCATAAATGTGTGCTCGACCTTCGAGGAAGTCCGGCGGCTTCACTTCATGGTGAGTTTCGACATAGGCCTTTTGAACCCCGCATCTTCCTTTCCTCATCGGGTTTTCTTTTGCAGGCCTTCGACAGGCTTAGATTTGAGCTGCTCCGTTATGAAGCCAGGCTTCGAAAAGCTCTAGATGAGGATAGATCTCTAAGGCTCCTTTATGAGGAAAAGGAAGTCGAGCTGGTTCACTTGCGATATGAGCCGAGCCGGAGCTTGAATTATGAGAGCTACTTGATGGAGCAGGTATTTTTCCTGTCCCGAGTGAGTATGCTTTCCGCCTTTTAGCTTCTGAGGCTAATACTTCGTCTATCCGAGTTGCAGAAAAAGACAGAAGCCTGGAACGTCTTTGGGATGAAGCTGACCGAGTCAAGAGTGATTGTGACGAGCTAAGAGCTCGGGCGAAGGTTTAGGATTCATAGGGGAAGGGTGCCTTAGCTAAAGTTCCTGCCTTCGAGGTTCAACTCTGCTTAGCTCGTGACAATGCTTTAGTTCAAGCGGACATAATCACGAAGCTCGAATCCAAGTTTTCGAAGGTCTGGGCTGAGATCGTTGATGCTCGGTCTGGAGCAATGCTGAGCCGAACTAAGGCTAATAAAGAGATGGCAATTTATTTAAAGGACGCTACTGATGCCCAAGCCGAGTTTATAAGGATCCTCGATCGCAAAGAAAGGATCAAAGAATATGCTCGTTGCAAGTCTCGAAGAAAGATTCTCGAGGAGATCTATACTAGGGGTTTTGTTCTCTTGGAGTTAGCGCGAGCGAGGGCGGACAAGTGTGATGCTCGGTTACTACTATCCGACACCGAGGAAAGTGAAGATGAGGCCGGTAGGCTGTAGCTCCCCAGGGGAGGGTGTAGGTTTTGCCATTTTATATGTAGCATTTTCAGACTATATTTATAGATGGAGACTATATTTTTTTCGTGTAGGTGTATAAAAAAAACCCTGTGGCTTTACTTCTTTTGTACCCCTTCCTGTCTCGAATTTGGCCAGGTGAACTGGTCGAGAAGTTGGTGAGAATCCTTAGATTCACGATATGGCCCTGGGGCTCATTAGGCTGGCCCGTGAGCTCTTACGCGCTCAGTCTCTAAGACCTTTAGTTTAAGCTGGAATTTGAGCTCTTATGCTTTTGTTCAACGATTTTGGGTTTAGTCTCTGAGTCGGGTTTCGACTCGAGCTCATTTGACCCTCAAGCTTTTATGTTTGCGTGAGCTAGTGACAACGACTCTTACGCTTTGGGCCGATGCAGCCTTTTATGTGGGCTGGCAACAATGGCTCTTATGATTCACTCTTAGGCGTATTTAGTGAACTATCTTAGGTTCTGTCTCCGAATGGAGTTATGACTCGAGCTCGTTTGATCGTCAAGTTTTTGCATTTCCATGGGCTGGCGACAATAGCTCTTACACTTCGCTCTTAGGGGTATTTAGTGAACTATTTTGGGTTCTGTCCCCGAATCGGGTAATGACTCGAGCGCATTTGACCCTCAAGTTTTTGCATTTGCATGGGCTGGGGACTATGGCTATTACGCCTTGGGTCGAAGTGAGATATAGTGGTTACACCACTCTTCGATGACTTGAAAGTCTGGTTTGTGAGTCATTATATTGTGATGATCGAGCACCTCGGGAGGTTTTGGCTCGGAGGCTGTGTATCTCGAAGCCGATGTTTAGGAGATGACATGGTCGAAACCCTTTTGCCTGTATCGAGAGTAGCCTATTTAATCGGTTCTTTTCGAAGTAGATTTGAAGTAATTGAAGGCCTGTGATTTTGTAGCGATGATCGAGCGTCCCCGAGTTGTGTTAGTTTGGCTAGTACAGCCGTATGACCATAGTTATTTGTGCTTGGCCAGAGCCATTTTTGTCCCGAGTGAAGTAGTTCAGGTGTCTATATCGAGGGTATGCCTTTTTAGGGGTCTTACCAATTCGATATATTGCCTGAACTTTGGGATCAAGTTTATGCCTGTAGTAAGGGCTTACAAATTTTTCATGCCTTTGAGGTCTTACAGTTTTGGGTACTTGGTACAAGTATTGTTCATGCCTTGCTTGGGGTCTTATAGATTTTTCATGTCTTTGAAGTCTTACAGTTTTGGAGCCTTGGTACATATATTGTTCATGCCTTGCTTGAGGTCTTACAAATATTGTTGTTGCCTTATGTAGGTCTTACGAGATCGAGTCTGCCCGCTTGGGGTCTTATGGCCTCGGGCTTTTTCATGAATGGCAATTGGCGACAGTCCTCGAATCATCGAGGGTTCCTTGGCTCGGCCACGCCACGCTGACTGTGAGGGTGATTTCTTCTTTCATTATTTCACTCACCATGTTTAATCCGTTGAGGAATCGAGTGGCGGGCACGATTTGGTCAAGCAGTCCGAGTTGTTCTATTACCCTTGACCTGATAATGTTGGCCGAGCTACCTGGGTCCACGAGTACACATTTTATTTGGAATTCATTTACAAGGAAAGAGATTACCAGTGCGTCATTGTGAGGCTGAGACAAGGTCTCAATGTCTTCTTTGTTAAACGTGAGAGCATCTTCGGGTATGTATCCCCAGGTTCGCTTTTCTCTAGTGATGCATATTTTTGTCCTTCTCATCACGGGATCCTGGGTAGCATCGGTGCCTCCCAAGATCATGTGGATAACATGTTGAGGCTCATTTGTTTTGTTCTTCTTGGCCACCTCTCTTTCCCGGAACTGGTTTTTAGCCCGGTCTTAAGAATTCTCGGAGGTGACCTTTATTGAGTAGCTTGGCTACTTTCTCTCGGAGTGGTGACAATCCTCAGTCCTTTGGCCATCTGTATTGTGAAATTTTCATACTAAGTTATAATTCCTTTGGAAAGGATTCGACGGTATGGGCCTGGGCCATCTGGTGTCTCTAATTTTGCTGATGGCAAACAAGATGTCTTATATATCAATGTTGAAGTTATATTCTGATAAGCGAGGTACTCAGTTGGCCGTGCATTTCTATCGAAACCGGGTATGTTGATGAGTCCCCGAGGATTCTGTCCTCGATTCATCAATTGATCATTGCGAGGTGGGTGGCTCCTCGGGGCGTTTCTTCAGCCCTTGGTGTCTGGCTGATATCTTTCTTTATTTAGCTTCGGCTCATTCGCCAGAAGCCTGCTTGGGTATACTAAGCCCGAGGGGGAGCCTAGTTGGTCATCCTCGACCCTGATCTTTGACTGGTATCAGTTATGGACGTCCGACCAGGTCGCAATGGGATACTCGACCAAATTCTATTTCAGCTACTTCGAAGCCACCGAGCTTCATTCCTTCTGACCTTGAGTGAAGGCCTGTACTGCCCAATCGTCAGAGACTGGTGGTATTCCATTCATTACACTTGGAAGCGAGATACGAACTCTAGCAGCATTTCGTTCTCCCTCTACTTGATCTTGAACACGTCAGATTTCCTTGTTGCTAATTTGATAGCACCGGCGTTTGCCTTTATGAAGGAGTCCGCTAGTATGACAAACGAGTCTATAGAGTTTGGAGCTAGATTGTGATACCACATCATGGACCCCTTCGAGAGCGTTTCCCCGAACTTCTTTAGTAAGACGAACTCAATCTCGCCATCCTTTATGTCGTTGCCCTTCACTGCACACGTGTAAGGAGTAACATGTTCATTAGGGTCTGAGGTCCCGTTCTATTTTGGGAGTTCTAGCATTATGAACTTCTTTGGAATAGGTTTCGAGGCCACTTCCTCGGGGACGACCTTTGTATGAACTTCTTCAAATCCACGCCTTTCAAGACCGGGGCTGCACCCGGAATTTGGTCGACCCTAGAGTTGTAGGTCTCAAGCTTCTTATCGTTGAATTCTATCATTTTCTTGCCCGATTCGATCCTTCTGGTGAGGTCCTCGAGCATCTTCACGATGATAGGATCGGCTATTGACCCGTTATAGCTTGATCTCTCCGGCACCTGTTCGGCCAGGGGGGCGGTCCCCGGTGCTACCGAGCTAGGGGTTTTCTGGTGACTTTGCAGCTGAGCAATAGCCAACTGTTGTGCCTGCAACATTTCAAAAATAACATGAAGGCTAGCCTCCCGTTCTTCCCTGGTTGGGGTTTTTTGAGCCTCTTGTGGGTATTCTTAGTGCACGCTACTGTTGGTGTGTGAGCTTATATCGTCTTACTAGGCGTCACGTGAACCTATGTCGACTGGAATTGGTCCTGGCGCATTCTCGAGGTTTCGTGGTAGCACACCGACATTTGGAGCAGCCACACCGTTCTCTTTGTGGTTTTCAAGATTGTCGTTTTCAACCCTATTTACCGAGCCAAACATTTTATCCTGAAATCGATGATCTTGGACAAGAAAATGCATGAAAGATAACTTGAATTATGTAATGAAACCAGCAAGAAAATAATCACTATTATTTTTAGCCCACTGTGGGCGCCAAATTATTTACCGTGAAAATGGTATTAACGATTAAATTTGTTGATGGGACTCTAAAAATATGTGATCTATTTTTATGCTAGTTATTAAGAAGTTGATGCTAGATGTGTGAGATTTAGAGACAAAATAAAGTTAAGGAGAAAGCTATATTCAAACCAATAAGCTAGTTATTCGGGGCCTCGAGCGTGTCAATTCGGGCCTCGAGGTCGATCTCTTGGCTCGGCTACGAGCTTTCGAGGGTAATCGTGATAGGTCTTAACAGTTATAAAATAATCAGCGAAGGTTCTTTATGGCCAATGATAAGGAATAAATGAAGAAAAGATGTGAAGATAATAAAAGGAAGCAATAATATCTAGAGAGTATGTTTTAGAGCAAGAGAATGTTCTTGTATATGTCTTGTGGAGTAGCTGGAGCAACATCCGCCCTTTACAAAATGGTAAGGATCTCCTTTATATAGGAGGGAAATCCTAATATAGTACAAATATATTAATTGCAAAGATTTGGGGATGGGACAACTAGATATGACACCCTGATTCGGGTTTAGAGTAGGCCGACAGGCTTTGTCAGTCCTAGCCGTGTACCTTGGGACTTCCCCTTTCTTATCATGGTCGTGGTCACCATTGTCCCTAAGTCAGGTGTCGACGAACCCCGAGGGAGGAGACTCGGCCACGGCCCTGTTACCTCGAGACTTCGAGATGACCCTTCGAAATGCCTTAATGGCGAGAAATTGGTCCCTCTGATTTCGCCGTATACACATATATTATATATTCGTCAACTATTTTTAATTAAATGGTTGGATGGACGGCTATTTAGATTAATTCTTCTATTATTTTACCTGAATTTTGTATTGCAAATCCTTGATACAATTGGCCCAAACAAAATAATGTAGCAGGCCAAATTGTTAAGTGACAATCTCTACTTGAATTTATATAGAGATTTTTAAATTCCTATACACTCTATGTTACCCTCTCTACTCATGGTTTACTATAATTATATTTTATATACTCAATTACCATTTATGTATACTTTAAGGGAATTAATGATAATAATTACTGTCCTAAAATCACTCTATATCTTCCACCCCCCACGTTTCTCTTTCCACACCCCCCCCCCCCCCCC
>MU734903.1:54144-143186 GCA_026770625.1 Nicotiana glauca
TATTGTAGTTGTATTTAGCTGGGTAGAAATAATACATGAAAATTATAGATAATTTGTAGATAAGTATATATAATTAGTCGTATGAAATTTATTTTTACTATGTATAAATCAGGTACAAAATATACAAAAGACATATTGTATAAAATTTGTATTTGAGTGGTATGATATTGTAGATGTATATAACTGGGTAGAAATAATGTAGATCAGTTGTATAAAATCTCATCCATATTTGGAATATTATTTCCTCTTGAGAAGAAGCCACATTTATGAGATTTAACACCTCTCTTTGTAGAATAAGAAAAAATACCTTTGAATCTATAAACCTTGCCATTATTTTTAGTTTTTGCACCACAACTTATGGAACTTTGAAATGCAAAAACCCCAGAAGAAGAATAACACATAAAAATGAAACTCAATTGTTTCTTGCTAAAAATCCAAGTTATGGCTCATGAGAATTTTCAAGAAAAGATCTATATTTTTCCATTTTTTCTTGAACCTATAAATTGGCCAGTATTTGACAACCATGGAACGTTATGCATTTGACTTAATACGTCAGTCCAAATTTAATGCATAAATTAAGTCCCAAATGTGATGAAATTGGTCAGTATTAAACAGCATGGTGCACATTCAATTGCATCTGGTGAGAAGAGGGGAGAGAAGAGAGAAAAAAGAAAAAGGGTGTAACTAAATCTCTTGATTGAAGGCACAAATAATGGATTTGAGAGTCTTTTAAGGTGGATTGCATATATTTTCTAAACAAAACTTGTTTATGCCAGGTAATTAACTAAACATGAACATTTAGGGTAATAAAATTCGTAATATGCTATAAGAATGAATTTTTTTTATTTTTTATATTCCTGTGCCACATAAGAAACCTTATTAGCCTCAATGTTTAAGGTTTGACTTAATTACACTTAGTATACCAAATTATCAATTCTATACCATAATTAATTAAGGGTATAATTAATTGTATATTTTTACTCCTTAATTAAAGGAATCTGCACATTTCTCTCTCCTAACCCCTCAGTCCCACCCACGTTTTACCCGTACCCACATTCTTTTTACCATTTTTCATCTTCTGAAACCAAATTCTCCCTCTAAATTCACAGAAAATTGAAGAAACCCTTCAACAAAGTCGGTTCCCCATTTTACTCCAGTTAAAGTTCATCAATGAAGAACAACAAAGTTCATCAAAATTGAAGTCAAATCTTCAAAGTTCATACACACATTTACCTTCAGCTTCAAATTTTCTCAATGAAGAAGAACAAACCTTCAAAGAGACAAGAGAGCAGCAATTCCACCATTGACAGTCATTAAAAAGCTTTGAAGCTTTGAAGTCAAATTTGGATTTTTAAAATTTATTATTTGTTTTGATTGGGTGTTGTTGAAAATAATTGGGAATATGTTTGGGAGTTTATATCTCAATTTTGAGGGGTTTTGGTGAAGATTAGACTTGGTTTTGACTGAAATTAAGATAGAAACTCGAACAAGAAGAAGAAGACATATTGCAGAAATTGTAGAAAAATTGTAGACTATTTTTTGTAGAAGATTTTGTTGAAGTTTTAGTCGTTTTGGATTTGTGAAAATAGAAAACAATGCATCTACAATCAGAATACAAATAATCTAAAATTTATCTACAAATTGGATACATTGAATTTTTAACATCCCAATTCACATTTCAATTGTAGCATAATTGGCATTTTCGACATAATTGCATTTTTTGCAGAAGATTTGTAGAAGTTTTAGTCATTTTTTATTTGTGAAAACAGAAAACAAAGCACCTATAATTAAGATACAAATAATCTACAATTTATCTGCAAAATATCTACAAACTGGGTACATTGAATTTTTATATCCTAATTCCATTCAATTGAAGCATAATTATAATTTTTGACATAATTATATTTTTTCAGAAGATATTTTTAAAATTCCAAGTTATGGCTCATGAGAATTTTCAAGAAAAGATCTATATTTTTCTTTTTTTTTCTTGAACCTATAAATTGGCCAGTATTTGACAACCATGGAACGTTATGCATTTGACTTAATACGTCAGTCCAAACTTAATGCATAAATTAAGTCCCAAATGTGTTGAAATTGGTCAGTATTAAACAGCATGGTGCACATTCAATTGCATCTGGTGAGAAGAGGGGAGAGAAGAGAGAAAAAAGAAAAAGGGTGTAACTAAATCTCTTGATTGAAGGCACAAATAATGGATTTGAGAGTCTTTTAAGGTGGATTGCATATATTTTCTAAACAAAACTTGTTTATGCCGGGTAATTAACTAAACATGGATATTTAGGGTAATAAAATTCGTAATATGGTATAAGAATGAAATTTTTTTATTTTTTTATATTCCTGTGCCACATAAGAAACCTTATTAGCCTCAATGTTTAAGGTTTGACTTAATTACACTTAGTATACCAAATTATCAATTCTATACCATAATTAATTAAGGGTATAATTAATTGTACATTTTTTACTCCTTAATTAAAGGAATCTGCACGTTTCTCTCTCCTAACCCATCAGTCCCACCCACGTTTTACCCATACCCATATTCTTTTTACCATTTTTCGTCTTCTGAAACCAAATTCTCCCTCTAAATTCACAGAAAATTGAAGAAACCCTTCAACAAAGTTGGTTCCCCATTTTACTCCAGTTAAAGTTCATCAATGAAGAACAACAAAGTTCATCAAAATTGAAGTCAAATCTTCAAAGTTCATACACACATTTACCTTCAGCTTCAAATTTTCTCAATGAAGAAGAACAAACCTTCAAAGAGACAAGAGAGCAGCAATTCCACCATTGACAGTCATTAAAAAGCTTTGAAGCTGAAGTCAAATTTGGGTTTTTAAAATTCATTATTTGTTTTGATTAGGTGTTGTTGCAAATAATTGGGAATATATTTGGGAGTTTATATCTCAATTTTGAGGGGTTTTGGTGAATATTAGACTTGGTTTTGACTGAAATTAAGATTGAAACTCGAACAAGAAGAAGAAGACATATTGCAGAAATTGTAGAAAAGTTGTAGATAAATTATAGACTGTTTTTTGTAGAAGATTTTGTTGAAGTTTTAGTCGTTTTGGATTTGTAAAAATAGAAAACAATGCATCTACAATCAGAATACAAATAATCTAAAATTTATCTATAAATTGGACACATTGAATTTTTAATATCCCAATTCACATTTCAATTGTAGCATAATTGGCATTTTCGACATAATTGCATTTTTTGCAGAAGATTTGTAAAAGTTTTAGTCATTTTTTATTTGTGAAAATAGAAAACAAAGCACCTACAATTAAGATACAAATAATCTACAATTTATCTATAAATATCTACAAACTGGGTACATTGAATTTTTATATCCCAATTCCATCCAATTGAAGCATAATTGTAATTTTTGACATAATTATATTTTTTCAGAAGATATTTGTAAAAATCCAAGTTATGGCTCATGAGAATTTTCAAGAAAAGATCTATATTTTTCCATTTTTTCTTGAACCTATAAATTGGCCAGTATTTGACAACCATGGAATGTTATGCATTTGACTTAATACGTCAGTCCAAACTTAATGCATAAATTAAGTCCCAAATGTGATGAAATTGGTCAGTATTAAACAACATGGTGCACGTTCAATTGCATCTGGTGAGAAGAGGGGAGAGAAGAGAGAAAAAAGAAAAAGGGTGTAACTAAATATCTTGATTGAAGGCACAAATAATGAATTTGAGAGTCTTTTAAGGTGGATTGCATATATTTTCTAAACAAAACTTGTTTATGCCAGGTAATTAACTAAACATGGATATTTAGGGTAATAAAATTCGTAATATGGTATAAGAATGAATTTTTTTTATTTTTTTATATTCCTGTGCCACATAAGAAACCTTATTAGCCTCAATGTTTAATGTTTGACTTAATTACACTTAGTATACCAAATTATCAATTCTATACCATAATTAATTAAGGGTATAATTAATTGTACATTTTTTACTCCTTAATTAAAGGAATCTGCACGTTTCTCTCTCCTAACCCCTCAGTCCCACCCACGTTTTACCCATACCCACATTCTTTTTACCATTTTTCATCTTCTGAATCCAAATTCTCCCTCTAAATTCACAGAAAATTGAAGAAACCCTTCAACAAAGTTGGTTCTCCATTTTACTCCAGTTAAAGTTCATCAATGAAGAACAACAAAGTTCATCAAAATTGAAGTCAAATCTTCAAAGTTCATACACACATTTCCCTTCAGCTTCAAATTTTCTCAATGATGAAGAACAAACCTTCAAAGAGACAAGAGAGCAGCAATTCCACCATTGACAGTCATTAAAAAGCTTTGAAACTTTGAAGTCAAATTTGGGTTTTTAAAATTCATTATTTGTTTTGATTGGGTGTTGTTGAAAATAATTGGGAATATGTTTGGGAGTTTATATCTCAATTTTGAGGGGTTTTGGTGAAGATTAGACTTGGTTTTGACTGAAATTAAGATAGAAACTCGAACAAGAAGAAGAAGACATATTGCAGAAATTGCAGACTGTTTTTTGTAGAAGATTTTATTGAAGTTTTAGTCGTTTTGGATTTGTGAAAATAGAAAACAATGCATCTACAATCAGAATACAAATAATCTAAAATTTATCTACAAATTAGATGCATTGAATTTTTAATATCCCAACTCACATTTCAATTGTAGCATAATTGGCATTTTCGACATAATTGCATTTTTTGCAGAAGATTTGTAGAAGTTTTAGTCATTTTTGATTTGTGAAAACAGAAAACAAAACACCTACAATTTAGATACAAATAATCTACAATTTATCTACAAAATATCTACAAACTGGGTACATTGAATTTTTATATTCCAATTCCATCCAATTGAAGTATAATTGTAATTTTTGACATAATTATATTTTTTCAGAAGATATTTTTAAAAATCCAAGTTATGGCTCATGAGAATTTTCAAGAAAAGATCTATATTTTTCCATTTTTTCTTGAACCTATAAATTGGCCAGTATTTGACAACCATGGAACGTTATGCATTTGACTTAATACGTCAGTCCAAATTTAATGCATAAATTAAGTCCCAAATGTGATGAAATTGGTCAGTATTAAACAGCATGGTGCACATTCAATTGCATCTGGTGAGAAGAGGGGAGAGAAGAGAGAAAAAAGAAAAAGGGTGTAACTAAATCTCTTGATTGAAGGCACAAATAATGGATTTGAGAGTCTTTTAAGGTGGATTGCATATATTTTCTAAACAAAACTTGTTTATGCCAGGTAATTAACTAAACATGGATATTTAGGGTAATAAAATTCGTAATATGGTATAAGAATGAAATTTTTTTATTTTTTTATATTCCTGTGCCACATAAGAAACCTTATTAGCCTCAATGTTTAAGGTTTGACTTAATTACACTTAGTATACCAAATTATCAATTCTATACCATAATTAATTAAGGGTATAATTAATTATACATTTTTTACTCCTTAATTAAAGGAATCTGCATGTTTCTCTCTCCTAACCCCTCAGTCCCACCCACGTTTTACCCATACCCACATTCTTTTTACCATTTTTCATCTTCTGAAACCAAATTCTCCCTCTAAATTCACAGAAAATTGAAGAAACCCTTCAACAAAGTTGGTTCCCCGTTTTACTCCAGTTAAAGTTCATCAATGAAGAACAACAAAGTTCATCAAAATTGAAGTCAAATCTTCAAAGTTCATACACACATTTACCTTCAGCTTAAAATTTTCTCAATGAAGAAGAACAAACCTTCAAAGAGACAAGAGAGCAGCAATTCCACCATTGACAGTCATTAAAAAGCTTTGAAGCTTTGAAGTCAAATTTGGGTTTTTAAAATTCATTATTTGTTTTGATTGGGCGTTGTTAAAAATAATTGGGAATATGTTTGGGAGTTTATATCTCAATTTTGAGGGGTTTTGGTGAAGATTAGACTTGGTTTTGACTGAAATTAAGATTGAAACTCGAACAAGAAGAAGAAGACATATTGCAGAAATTATAGAAAAATTGTAGACTGTTTTTTGTAGAAGATTTTGTTGAAGTTTTAGTCGTTTTGGATTTGTGAAAATAGAAAACAATGCATCTACAATCAGAATACAAATAATCTAAAATTTATCTACAAATTGGATAATTGAATTTTTAATATCCCAATTCACATTTCAATTGTAGCATAATTGGCATTTTCGACATAATTGCATTTTTTGCAGAAGATTTAGTCATTTTTTATTTGTGAAAACAGAAAACAAAGCACCTACAATTAAGATACAAATAATCTACAATTTATCTATAAAATATCTACAAACTGGGTACATTGAATTTTTATATCCCAATTCCATACAATTGAAGCATAATTGTAATTTTTGACATAATTATATTTTTTCAGAAGATATGTAGAAGTTTTAGCCATTTTTTATTTGTGAAAACAGAAAATAAAGCATCTACAATCAGAATACGAATAATCTACAATTTACCTACAATTTCTGCAATATGTCTTCTTCTTCTTCTTCTTCTTCTTCGAGTTTTAATCTGAATTTTAGTCAAAACCAAGTCTAATTTTTACCAAAACCCCTCAAAATTGAGATATAAACTCCAAACCATATTCCCGATTATTTTCAACAACACCAAATCCAAACAAATAATAATTTTTGAAAACCCAAATTTGAATTCAAAGCTTTCAAGCTTTTTAATGGCTATCAATGGCGAAAAATATCTGGAAGAATATTTACTTCCATAATTGTAGCGCGCCTAAATAGGAATATCTGGAAGAATATGATTTGATCTGATTTACGCCAAATCTTTTTAGAATATTCTGTTCCTCAATTTTAGCTCGACAAATTAGGAAGATTCAGCTACTATTAATTAATATTTAATGATTGGTATAACAACTGTAGAAAAAATATGGATATGGCGGGTAAATTAGAAACTATGCACATTTTTGGTAATAATGTTTCATATATAGTATAGGAAAGAAAGAATCTCATAAAAAAATACCAAATGAAGGAAGAGAACAGAGAACGTTTGCTGCTAGAATAAAAAAATAAAATGAGATTAGAAATGATAAAAAGCAAAAGATGATGCTCTAAAAGCCCACAGTAGGCCGATCCTCCAAAAATAGCCCGCGAGCTCGGAACCGGCAGGCAGGCCTGGGCCGGTTCGACTGGGCCAAACATGCCCAACGGCTATTTTTCAAAAAAAAAATTAGAAAAATTGGCCAACGGTTTTATATTTAGAAACTAGCCGTTTGCCTGCCAATTTAGTCGTTTGGCTTTTTTAAAAATAGCCATTTGGTCCCCAAACATTATTTTAACCCTAAACTTTTTATAATTACACTTTTTTCCTATTCTCAACTATAAATTTCCCCTCATTCTTTCATTTTTACTTACAAATTCATCAATGTCACGACCCGCTTCCACAACAGGTCATGAAGGCGCCCAACACCATTGCCGGGCAAGCCAAGTGCGGAAACATTTCTAACTTTTTACGTTATTATTATCAAAATTTAAGTGAGATAAATGCTCCAATTGGATTCAAAACCAGAAGTGATGAATAATGTAAGTAGAATAATAATACAACCCCAAAGTAAGTCCACTAATGCATGTGCCAGAACCTGGTGTCACAAGCTACGAGCAACTAGTAGAATGTACACCAAAAGAATATCATTCTATCCTACTGTCTGAATCAGGGTAGACAGAAAATAAAAGTACAAAGGAAAGACTTCTTCGGCTGCGGGTCGGCATGGAGGAAAAGCAGCTCACCGTAGAAGTCAGAAGTCCGCTCATGGGTGTGCACCAAAATGATAACCAGATACACCTGCCTCAGATCCTGTACATTTAAGTACAGAAGTGTAGCATGAGTACATAAACAATATATACCCAGTAAGTATCCCATCTAATCTGAAAGAAGTAGAGACGAGAGGTTGACTCGATACTTACTAAGGTCATGTAAAATGAGGAGAATTTATAATAAGAAGAAATAACTCAAAACGTAAGGATTAGTAAATATAAAACAACAATTCTTCCTTCAGATTTTCATCACGTGCGTCCATTTATATATTTAAGTAATTATGAAGTCTAACCCACAGTAGAATGCCAAATAAGTCATGCGCAGATAATTACCGAGGAACGTATGGCCCGATCCAACATAAAAGTAAATTGTGCACTGCCGAGGGTCGAATGACTAGAACCATACATGCATCTATGACCTCGCTCGCGAATCATCCGTGCGATGCGATCAAACAGAAATAAGCTCATTGACAAGAAACAACAACAATCAATAAATATATATATATATATATATATATACATATATATATATATATAAATATATATATAAGGAGTGGCCATACAAAGGAATGCCAATTATTCTCTTTCAAAAGACCAAACAGGATAAGGGCCATTCTCTAGTCTCATTCATCTTAATGAAATAATTCATACGAATCCAGGTTAATCAAACTGTACTAGAATATCACGTAAAGCATGCTTATGGGTCCTAGACTAGCCGGACTTAGCATAATAGTGGCTACGTACGGACTCTCGTCACCTCGTATGCACGTAGCCCCCGAATACAACGACAATTAATTCAATTATTATGCCTATGGGGATAATTCCCTCTTACAAGGTTAGAAAGGAGACTTACCTTGCTCCAAAGCGCACTTCCAATATCAAGAACAAGCCCAAACCCTCAAATTCGGAGCCGAACAATCTCAAACTAGTTAAATGAAGTAAGAACTAATTAATATAAGCTTACAAGATTGAATTCTAGCTATTCAAACCATTTCCCAACTATTTACATGAGTTTCCTAGATTCCAACTCCGGGCTCACGTGCCCGGATTCCGAAATTTTTCGAAGAAAGTTATTTTCTATAACCTAATGATCAATAATATATGATTTCTACTTCATTTAATAGCAAATTTCATGGTTAAATCTTAGTTTTATTAAAACCCTAGGTCTAGCTCTAACCCCTTTGATTTTACCTAGTTTTGGTGTTTAATCTACCTAATATACATGTATTTAAACTAAGGATGAATGGAAACAACTTACCTCACAATGCTATGTTGAAATTCCCTCTTTGGAAGCTCTTAAATCGCCCAAGTGTAGAGTAGAAATGAAATAAATGCTCTAAGTCCCATTTTTAAAAACTATGCCCAGCCCTCTGATGTCACAATTGCGACACCAGGCTCGCAATTGCGACAATTCATTCGCAAATGCGAACTGCCTCCTTTCCTGCCTTGATCGAAAATGCGATGGAGGGGTCGCAAATGTGGACACCCCAGGGTTCGCAAATGCAAAGAAAAGCTCACAAATGCGGACACCCCTTGGTTTGCAAATGCGAAGAAGAAGGTCGCAAATGCGACCAGTACCCGGCTGGTCCAAGTTTGCGCAAATGCGAAGAAAAAGGTCGCAAATGCGATCAGTACCCAGCCGGTCCAAGTTTGCAAATGCGATGCCACCCTCGTAATTTCGAGATCTGCAGCAGGGGCAAAAATACAAGAAAAACTGGTGTGATTTCCTTCCTCCAACCATGCCCGAATCTTACCCGAGCCCTCGGGGCTCCACTCCGAACACTCACACAAGTCCTACAACAATGTGCAAACTTGCTCAAGCAATCAAATTAACTAATCAACACCTAAAACCACTGATTTAACACCAAAATGCATGAAATCCTCAAGAACACCCAAATTCCTATCTTTTCAACCGAATGTCCGAATCACGTCAAATCAATCCCGTTTCTCACCAAATTTCATAGGCAAGACTAAAATATTATACCGAACCTGTACCGGGCTCCGGAATCAACATATGGGCCTGATATCAATGTGATCAAGCATTTTTCTTTTTTTATTAAACTCTTAAGATTTCAATTTAACAATTTTCAATAAAAATTAATTACTCGGGCTAGGGACTTCGGAATTCGATTCCGGTCATACGCCCAGGTCCCATATTTTTCCACGGACCTCCCGGGACCGTCAAATTATGAGTCCAGGTCTGTTTTTCCAGAAAGTTGACCGAAGTCAAACTTGGTCTTTTAAGAGAACGTTAAAGAAACAATTAGGCATATTTCACTCAAAACTCTTCCAACTCCCGAACCAACCGTCCCCGCAAGTCGCAATTTAGTTAAAGCAAGTACGGAAGGTTTTACTTAGGGGAACGAGGTTCTAAAAGGCAAAATGACCAGTTGGGTCATTACATTCTCCACCCCTTAAACAAACGTTCATCCTCGACGGACATAGAAAAGTACCTGGACTGTTGAATAAGTGGGGATATCTGCTCCGCATGTCCTTCCCGGACTCCCAGGTCGCCTCCTCGATCGGTTGGCCCATCCACTAGACTCTCACCGTAGAAATCCTGTATGACCTCAACTGGCGGTCTTGCCTATCAACAATGGCAACTGGCTCCTCCTCATAGCCCAAACTCTTATCTAACTGAATTGTACTGAATTCCAACACGTGGGATAGGTCGGCATGTAACTTCCGAAGCATCGAAACATGAAAAGCTCGGTAAACTCCCGATAAACTGGGGGGTAAAGCAAGCTCATAGGTAACTTCCCCAACTCGTCTCAACACCTCAAAGGGGCCAATAAACCTTGGGCTCAACATACCCTTCTTCCCGAACCTCATGATTCCCTTCATGGGCGAGACTTTCAAGAGAACCTTCTCGCCAACCATAAATGATACATCACACGCCTTCTGATCCGCATAGCTCTTCTGTCTGGACTGAGCTGTGCGAAGTCTCTCCTGAATCAACTTTACCTTATCTAAGGCATCCTATACCAAATCTGTGCCAAGTAACTTAGCCTTACCGGGCTCAAACCACCCGATAGGAGAACGACAATGTCGACCATATAAAGCCTAGCACGGGGCCATCTCTATGTTGTAATGATAGATGTTGTTGTACGCAAACTCCGCTAAGAGCAAGAACTGATCCCACTGCCCTCCAAAGTCAATCACACAAGCTCTAAGCATATCCTCTAAGATCTGAACTGTCCGTTCCGACTGTCTGTCGATCTGAGGATGGAATGTTGTGCTAAGCTCTATACGAGTTCCCAACTCACTCTAAACGGCTCTCCAGAAATGGGAAGTGAACTGAGGGCCTCTGTCTGATATGATGGAAACTGGCACACCATGCAATCGGACTATCTCCCGAATATAAATCTGAGCATACCTCTCCGCTATATAAGTAGTCACCACTGGAATGAAATAGGCCAACTTGGTCAACCTATCCAAAATGACCCACACTGAATCAACCTTCCGCAAAGTCTGCGGCAACCCAACTACAAAGTCCATGGTGATGCGTTCCCACTTCCACTCTGGGATAGGCATCTACTGAAGTAGGCCACCTGGTCTCTGATGTTCATACTTGACCTGCTGGCAATTTAAACACTTAGCTACATACTCTATGATGTCCTTCTTCATTCTCTGCCACCAATAATGCTACCTCAAGTCACGATATATCTTCATGGCACCCTGATGAATAGAATACCTCAAACTATGGGCCTCTTCCAGAATTCTCTCCCTCAAACCATCAACATTAGGAAGACATAAACGGCCGTGAAGTCGTAACACACCATCCTCACCAATAGAAACCTCCTTGGCACCTCCCTGAAGTACCGTCTCTCTGAGAACTGCCAAATGTGGATCATCGAACTACCAGGCCTTGATTTTCCCCGATAGCGAAGATTGAGCAACTACACATACTAGAACTCGGCTGGGCTATGAAATATCCAACCTCACGAGCCTGTTAGCTAAGGACTGGATGTCCAAAGCTAGTGTCCTCTCCTCTACTGGAATGAATGCCAAACTATCCATACTCTTCGCCTTCCTACTCAAGGCATCCGCAACCACATTCGCCTTGCCCGGATGATAAAGAATGGTGATATCATAATCCTTTAGTAGCTCAAGCCACGTGCGCTGCCTCAAATTGAGATCCCTCTGCTTGAACAAATGCTATAAGCTGTGGTGATCGGTATAAACCTCACAAGGCACCCCATACAAATAGTGCCTCCATATCTTAAGAGCATGAACAATCGCTGCCAACTCCAGATCATGCACAGGGTAATTCTTCTCATGAATCTTTAGCTTACGCGAAGCATATGCAATAACTCAGCCCTCCTGTATCAACACACATCCCAAACCAACGTGTGAAGCATCGCAATATACCGTATACATCCCCGCACTGGAAGGCAACACAAGAACTAGTGTTGTAGTCAAAGCTGTCTTGAGCCTATGAAAGCTCTCCTCACAATCATTGGACCAACGAAATGGGGTACCCTTCTGGGTTAATCTGGTCAAAGTTGATGCAATGGATGAAAAGCCTTGCACAAATCGCCGGTAATAACCTGCTAATCCAAGGAAACTCCTGATCTCTGTCACTGAAGTAGGGCGTGGCCAACTCTGAACTGCCTCAATCTTCTTGGGATCCACCTTAATACCCTCTCCTGACACAACATGCCCCAAGAATGCCACTGACTCTAGCCAAAACTCACACTTGGAGAACTTAGCATATAACTTCTGCTCTCACAAGGTCTGAAGCACTACTCTCAAATGTTGCTCGTGCTCCCCCAGGCTACGTGAGTATATCAAGATGTCGTCAATGAAAACGATAACAAAGGAATAAATATAAGGCCTGAACACCATGTTCATCAAGTCCATAAATGCTGCTGGGGCATTAGTCAAGCCAAAGGACATCACCAGAAACTCATAGAGGCCATATATAGTCCTGAATGCAGTCTTCGAAACATCCGAGTCCCGAATCTTCAGCTGATGATACCCTGACCTCAAGTCGATCTTAGCGAACACCCCTAGCATCCTCCAACTGGCCAAACAAGTCATCAATATGAGACAACAGATACTTGTTCTTGATGGTGACTTTGGTCAACTGGCTGTAATCAATGCACATCCACATAGTCCCATCCTAATAGCACTGGTGCGCCCCAAGGCGATACATTGGGCCTACCAAACCCCTTTGCTAACAAATCCTCTAGCCGCTCCTTCAACTCCTTAGGAGCCATACGATGTGGCAGAATAGATATAGGCTATGTGTCTGGAGCCAAATCAATACAGAAATCAATATCACGATCCGGAGGCATGCCAGGAAGATCAGAAGGAAAAACATCGGCGAACTCTCGGACTACTGCACTGAATCCATCGTTGGAGACTCAGTAGTGGTGTCTTGAACATAAGCTAAGTAAGCCAAACACCCTTTCCCGACCATGTGCTGAGCCTTCAGGAAGGAAATAACCCTGCTAGGCGTATCAACTATGGAACCCTTCCACTCAAATCTCGGCAATCCTAGCATCGCTAGTGAAACAGTCTTGGCGTGGCAATCAAGGACGTCATGATATGGAGATAAACAATCCATGCCCAGGATAACCTCAAAATCGATCATATCAAGCAACAGAAGATCTGCTCTAGTATCGAAACCACAAAAAGTGACCACACAGGACCGGTAGATCCGATCCACAACCACAGAATGACCCACGGGAGTGGACACATGAACAGGAACACCCAAAGGCTCAGGAGAAATGACCAGGAAGCGAGCGAACATAGATGATACATATGAATAAGTAGACCCTGGATCAAATAATACCGAAGCATCCCTACGACCAACGGAAATAATACATGTGACGACGACATCTGAGGCCAATGCATCTGGCCTGGCCGGATGGGCATAGAATCTAGCTGGAGCACCGGCTGTCTGGACTCCACCTGACTGAGCAGTAGCTGGCTGACCTCTCCCTACCTGACCTCTACCTCTGGGATGGCCCCTACCGGCTTGCCCTCCACCTCTAGGTGGCCAGGCAGTTGGTGGTGAAGTCATGGGCTGCTGTCCCTATTGTACGGCCTTACCCCGAAGCCTGGGGAAAGTCCTCTTTAGATGACCCGAATCTCCACACTCGTAGCACGCTCTAGGAACCATAGCCTGCTGCCCTGGAGTATGAGTCTGCTGACCTGAATACCCACTGGAAGAACCCTGGATAGGTGGCGGGCAATAGGAACTCTCTGGCGCGACGCTGTAAGGGGCACTAGAAGAATCCTGATACCCAGAATACCCGCCGGAGGAACCCTGAGTAGTTGGTGGGTGGTAAGAATCCTCCGGTATCGCACTAAAATAAGGCCTCGCTGAGGCACCTCGGGGAGGGGGTGGTGGTGCTGAATGTGAGGGCCTACTGGACTGACTCCTCCCGAAGTGACCTCTACCCCTAGCTGGGGCACCTTTGAACTCTCCTGAAAATCTAGACCTCTTATCCTGCTGCATCTGCCCTCTGCCCCTCAAACAATAACCCTCAATCCTACAAGAAATCTCAATCACTAGCTGATACCCTGTACTTATCTCTACCTCTCGGGCCATACCAGATCGGATAGTGGGGTGTAACCCCGCAACAAACCTTTGTACTCTCTCTGCCTCTATGGGAAGTATCATGAGTGCGTGGCGAGACAAATCAGAGAACCTCGCCTCATAATCGGTCACTGACATCTGACCCTACTCTAGATGCTCAAACTGATACCGCAGCTCTTCCCTCTCAGAGGGTGGGATGTATCGATCCAGGAATAACTGTGTGAACTAACCCCAAGTGAGGGGAGGAGAACCTGCTGGCTTGCTAAGTGCATAAGACTGCCACCATCTATGGGCCATGCCCTCCAGCTGAAAAGTGGTGAAGTCAACTCCATGCGACTCCAATATCCTCATATTGTGCAGTCTGTCCCTGCACCTGTCAATGAAGTCCTGGGCATCCTCATGACGTTCACCCCCGAAGACTAAAGGGTGAAGCCTAGTCCATCTGTCCAATAACTTCTGTTGATCGCTGTCTAGAGCTGGCCTGGGTTGGGATGCCACTGCAGTAACTGGCTGAGCCCCATCTGCGGGTAGTGCACCCGGAGTCTGATATACCGTAACTGTGTGACCTGGAGCTTGAGCAGTGGGGGTCTGGGCTCCCCCCTGCCTATGAAGTAGCTAGGTCTGTTGGAAATAAACCAGCCTGAGTTATAGTGTCCATGAACCATAACATGCGGCCCATGACCTCCTGAAATCCCGATGCTATCATGAAATCCATCGCAGTAGGCTCAACTGTGAACACCTCGCCCTGCTCTTCGATAATCGGATCCCCCACAGGATCTGCTGGTGGTGCTACAGGAACGACTTTGGGATGCCCTCGTCCCCTACCACGGGCTGGTGCCCTTCCCCGGCTCTGCCATGGCCTCTAGAACCGGGGGGAGCTGCTCCTCCCTAGTCTGGAACGTCAGCAGTGCGAGTTCTCACCATCTGTGAGAGAATAGGAGAGGGAAATTTAGTATACCAACCATTGCACGATAGGAAGTGAATAAAGAGTAGTCTTTCCTAATACCCTATAGCCTCTCGAAGATAAATACAGGCGTCTCCGTACCGATCAACAAGACTCTATTAGGTTGCCTATAACTCGTGAGACCTACGTGAACCTGGATCTGATACCATGCTATCACGACCCGCTTCCATAACAGGTCATGAAGGCGCCAAACACCATTACCGGGCAAGCCAAGTGCGGAAAACATTTCTAACTTTTTATGTTATTATTATCAAAGTTTAAGTGAGATAACTACCCCAATTGGATTCAAAACCAGAAGTGATGAATAATGTAAGTAGCATAATAATACAATCCCAAAGTAAGTCCACTAATGTGTGTGCCAGAACCTGGCGTCACAAGCTACGGGCAACTAGTAGAATATATACCAAAAGAATATCATACTATCCTACTGTCTGAATCAGGGTAGACAGAAAATAAAAGTACAAAGGAAACACTTCTTCGGCTGCGGGTTGGCATGGAGGAAAAGCAGCTCACCGTAGAAGTCCCAAGTCCTCTCACAGGTGCGCACCAGAAAGATAACCAGATCCACCTGCCTCAAATCCTGTACATTTAAGTACAGAACTGTAGCATGAGTACATAAACAATATGTACCCAGTATGTATCCCGTCTAATCTCAAAGAAGTAGAGATGAGAGGTCGACTCGATACTTACTAAGGTCATGTAAAATGAGGAGAATTTATACTAAGCAGCAATAACTCAAAACGTAAGGATTAGTAAGTATAAAACATCAATTCTTCCTTTAGATTTTTATCATGAATGTCCATTTATATATTTAAGCAATTATGAAGTCTAACCCACAGTAGGATGCCAAATAAGTCATGCGCAGATAATCACCGAGGAACGCACGGCTCGATCCAACATAAAAGTAAATTTTGCACTGCCGAGGGTCAAACGGCTCGAACCATAGATGCATATATTACCCCGCTTGTGAATCACCCCTGCAACGCGGTCGAACAGAAATAAGCTCATTGACAAGCAACTACTACAATCAATATACATATATAAGGAGTGGCCATACACAGGAATGCCAATTATTTTCTTTCGAAAGACCAAACAGGATAAGGGCCATTCTCTAGTCTCATTCTTCTTAATCAAATAATTCATACGAATCCAGGTTAATCAAACTGTACTAGAATATCACGTAAAGCATGCTTATGGGTCCTAGACTACCCGGACTTAGCATAATAGTTGCTACATACGGACTCTCGTCACCTAGTACGTAAGTAGCCCCCGAATACAATGATAATTAATTCAATTATTATGCCTATGGGGACAATTCCCTCTTACAAGGTTAGAAAGGAGACTCACCTCGCTCCAAAGCGCACTTTCAATATCAAGAACAAGCCCAAGCCCTCAAATTCGGAGCTGAACGATCTTAAACTAGTTAAATGAAGTAAGAACTAATTAATATAAGCTCACAAGATCGAATTCTAGCTATTCAAACCATTTCCCAACTATTTATATGAGTTTCCTAGATTCCAACCCGGGCCCACGTGCCCGGATTCCGAAATTTTTCGAAGAAAGTTGTTTTCTATAACCTAAGGATCAATAATATATGATTTCTACTTCATTTCATAGCAAATTTTGTGGTTAAATCTTAGTTTTATTAAAACCCTAGGTCTAGCTATAACCCCTTTGATTATACCTAGTTTTTGGTGTTTAATCTACCTAATATACATGTATTAAACTAAGGATGAATGGAAACAACTTACCTCACAATGCTATGTTGAAATCCCCTCTTTGGAAGCTCTCAAATCGCCCAAGTGTAGAGTAGAAATGAAATAAATGCTCTAAGTCTCATTTTTAAAAACTATGCCCAGCCCTCTGATATACCAATTGCGACAATTCATTCGCAAATGCGAACTGCCCCCTTTCCTGCCTTGATCGCAAATGTGATGGAGGGGTCACAAATGCGGATACCCCAGGGTTCGCAAATGAGAAAAATAGCTCACAAATGCGGACACCCTTGGGTTCGCAAATGAGAAGAAGAAGGTAGAAAACGCGACCACTACCCAGAAGGTCCAAGTTCGCAAATGCGATGCCTCCCTCGCAATTGCGAGGCCTGAACCAGGGGAAAAAATACCAGAAAAAACTGGCGTGATTTCCTACCTCCAACCATGCCCGAATCTCACCCGAGCCCTCAGGGCTCCACTCCGAATACTCACGCAAGTCCTATAACAATGTGTAAACTTGCTCAAACAATCAAATCGCCTAATTAACACCTAAAACTACGGATTTAACACCAAAATGCATGAAATCCTCAAGAACACCCAAATTCCTATCTTTTCAACCGAACATCCGAATCTTGTCAAAGCAATCCCGTTTCTCACCAACTTTCAAAGGCAAGACTAAAATGTTATGACGAACCTGTACCGGGCTCCGAAGCCAACATACAGGCTTTTTTATTAAACTCTTAGGATTTCAATTTAACAATTTTGAATAAAAATTTATTACTCGGGCTAGGGACCTTGGAATTCGATTCCGGGCATACGCCCAGGTCCCATATTTTTTCACGGACCTCCTGGGACCGTCAAATCACCAGTCCGGGTCTGTTTTTCCAAAAAGTTGACCGAAGTCAAACTTGGTCTTTTAAGAGAATCTTAAAGAAACAATTAGGCATATTTCATTCAAAACTCTTCCAACTCCCTAACCAACCGTCCCCGCAAGTCGTAATTTAGTTAAAGCAAATACGGAAGGTTTTACTTAGGGGAGCGGGGTTCTAAAAGGCAAAATGACCAGTTGGGTCGTTACAATCAATATCTCTCTAATTTTCTTCTATAATTGCTTACTTTATTATTGTAATTTTGTGAAAAATTGTGAAGTTTGTGAATTGAAGTATTTAAGTCTTCAAGTCTTCAACTATATTCAATTTTCAAGAAGTTGTTCATCAATTCAGTAAACTCGTTCCAACTCTTAAGTTTTAATATTATAGTTTTGTTTGTTTTAGTTTGTATAATTATAATTAATATGGATTTTTCTTTGAAAAAAATATTTGGTGGTAAGGGTATGGAAAAATCTAAAATTGGTGAATCTAGTCGCCAAGCTACTACTCCTTTCCCGACTCCCCGACCCAGACTTGTTACCCGTCCTCCTCCACCTATTATTCTTGATAGTGATAACCTGTGTTTTCAATTTACCGATAGTCAATTTGTCCATGATGTTGCACCAAGTCAATAATTAAATGATGAATATATGAATGCTCTTTATCCTAATGAAACTATCGATGAAATTGATGAGAAAAATGATGATTTAGATGAAACGCAACCTGAATTAGATGATACACCTACTAGTCATGTTGTTAACCCAAATGATAATAATCCAAATGATGCCTCGCCTGAACCTCCTGTAGTAACCCCTACTTTTAATAGACAACCTTCTAAACGGCCCGAAACATCTCTTATTTTGCACTTTTTTTACTCAACTAAGAGAACAAAATTAGGCTAAGTATAAAACTTGTGGGGCTTTGATGGCGCATAAATATACTGGAAATTATAGCGGTACGTGTAGTTTGATGTAATGACCCGACCGGTCGTTTTGCATTTTAGAACCCCGTTCCCTTAAATAAAACTTCCCGTGCTTACTTTAGCTAATTTATAACTTGCGGGAACGGTTGGTTCGGGAGTTGGAAGAGTTTTGAGTGAAATATGTCCATTTACTTCTTTAAAATTTTCTTAAAAGACCAAGTTTGACTTCGGTCAAGTTTTTGGGAAAACGGACCCGGATTTGTGATTTGATGAATCCTGAGGGTCCATGGGAAAATATGGGACCTGGGCGTATGACCGGAATCGAATTCCGAGATCCCTAGCCCGAGTAATGAATTTTTATTTAAAATTGTTTAATTGAAGTTTTAAAGAATTACAGAAACTAAGTAATCCTTGATTCCCTAGGTATCGAGCACTGATTTTGGTTCCGAAGCTTGGTAAAGGTCCGAAATATTGTTTAAGACTTGCATGTAAAATTTGGTGCCAATCCGAGTAGTTTAAGGGCGTTTTGACCCGTTAGAGGAAAATTAAGAACTTGAAGTTCAATAGTTTGATCCATATGGTTTTAGGGGGTGATTGCAAGATTTAGCGTTGTTTTGAGTGTTCCGTGGGTTTGAGTAGGTCCGCCTCATGATTTCAGACTTGTCGGTATGTTCGGGCGGGGCTTGGGAGCCCTGAGTGTCAAACGAGCGAGGTTCGAGCGAAGTAGGAAAATTGAGGAATATATAAAGGTTGCTGCTTCTGTAATAACCGCATATGCGGTTCTAAGACCGCAGATGCGGTCAAATGATCGCAGAAGCGACCAAGGGCCAGGCTAAGGGAAACCACAGAAGCGACTCTAAAATTGCAAAAGCGGTTCTGCAGAACGGTCCAGTCGCCTTAGGCCCACGTCGCTGAAGTGGCCCAGCTTCCACAGAAGCGGGACCCAGACCGCAGAAGCGGTCCTGGCATTTTGGGCCAGGTTCGCAGAAGCGATTCCATTTCCATAGAAGCGGTTTCCGCAGAAGCGGTCAGTGCACCGCAAAAGCGGAAATCGCTAGGGCAGTGAGTTCATTTAATTCGAACTCAAAGACCATTTATTTCATTTTCTACACCACTTAGGCGATTTGGGAGCTTCCAAAGAGAGGATTTCAATATAGCACTTCAAGGTAAGTTACTTCCAATCATTATTAGTTTAAATACATGTATATTAAGTTAATTAAACACTAAAAATTAGGTAAAATCAAAGGGGTAGAGCTAGACCTAGGGTTTTAATAAAACTAAGATTTATTCATGAAATTTATTATGAAATGGACTAGAAATCATATATTATTAATCCTTAGGTTGTAGAGAACAACTTCCTTCGAAAAATCTTGGAATCCGGGCACGTGGGCCCGGGGTTGAAATTTTGGAAATTCATGTAAATGGTTGGGGAATTGCTTAAATAGCTAGGAATTGATCTTGTGAGCCGATATTAATTAGCTCTTACTCTATTTAACTAGTTTGGGATTGTTTGGCTTCGAAGTAAGGACTTGGGCTCATTCTTGGTAATTGGAGGTGCACATTGTAGCGAGGTGAGTCTCCTTTCTAACCTTGTAAGAGGGAATTGTCCCCATAGGTATAATAAACGAGTATTTGCTACTAAATACGGGGGCTACGTACGTAATAGGTGACGAGAGTCCATGCGTAGCTACTATGATATTAATTGTTCGGGTAGTTTAGGACCCACATTATGCCTAATTTGGAGATATCTTGTATTTAAATTGTCAACATGATCATTTATGACACGCTAGAGGCAGAAGAAGAACAAAAAGGTGAACATATGAATTTGCTGAACCCTATAAGAGATTCTTTGTATATGAATGAGCCTTTGTGTGCATTCTTGATATTTCTTGATATTTATGGATCAGGCCGACCGCGTCGGTGAAATAGATGCATCTATGGTTCGTGCCATTCGACCCTTGGCAGTGCACAATTTATTTTCTGTTGGAGCGGGCCATCGACCTCGGCATGGTTGCGCATGATATATATATTTATATGTGCTAAAGCTTAGACATGACATGCTTACTTGATAAGTAGTTGAACTATAAATGACAACTGAAATATGGTCAAGAACATGATTATTGTTTTTCCTTATTACTTGTTAGTTATTGGAGATTTTTATGCTTAGCATAGCACCTTATCATGATATTATTTTGACCCTAGTAAGTATCAAGTCGAACTCTTATCTCTACTTCTTCGAGATTAGACAGGATACTCGCTGGGTACATATTGTTTATGTACTCATACTATGCTTCTGTACTTAATTGTAAAGGATCTGAGGCAGATACATCTGGTTACCAGTTCGGTGCGCTCCCTTGAGTTTGTGGCAGAGACTTCCATGGTGAGCTGCTTCCTTCCTATGCCGCTCAGCAGCCAGATGGAGTCTTTCTTTAGTGTTGCTGTGTTTCTCTATCTCAGACAGTAGGATAGAGATATTTCTTTTGTATATTCTACTAGATGCCCGTACTTGTGACACTAGGCCTTTGCACACACTTTGGTAGACTAGTTTTTGGGGTTGTATTATTATGTTATTTATTTCATCGATTACTTTCGAGTTTCGATTTCAAATTTGGATAATTATTTCACTTAAATTCTGCTAAAATTAACATAGGGAGATGGAATTGTTCCGCATTGGCTTACCCGGCAACAGTGCCGGGCGCCATCATGACCTATAGTGGAAATGGGTCATGTCAACATGGTATCAGAGCACTAGGTTCACGTAGGTCTCACGAGTTACGGGCAAACCTGATAGAGTCTTGTTGATCGGTACGAAGACGTCTGTATTTTTCTTCGAGAGGCTATAGGATATTAGGAAAGACTACTCTTTTTTCATTTCCTATCGTGCAGTGCTTAGTGTACTAAATTTCCCTCTTTTATTCTCTCACAGATGGTGAGAACTCGCACCGCTAACATTTCGGACCCAGGAGGAGCTGCTCCCCCCATTGCTAGAGGCCGAGGTAGAGGTCGGGGGAGGGCACCGACCCGTGGTAGGGGACGAGGGAGTCTAGAGCCGTTCCAGTTGCACCACTGGCAGATCCTATGGAGTATCCTATTATTAAGGAGTAGGGCGAGGTGCCTGCAGCTGAGCCTACCCCAGCAGATTTCATGATAGCACCGGGATTTCAGGAGGTCATGGGCCGCATGCTACGGTTCATGGACACTATGACTAAGGCTGGTTTATTTCCAGCAGACCCAACCACTTCACAGCCAGGGGGGAGTCCAGACCCCTACTGCTCAGGCTCCAGGCCATGCAACTGCAATATATTAGACTCCGGGTGCACTACTCGCAGATGGGTCTCAGCCAATTGCTGCAATGGCACCCCAGCCCAAGCCAGCTATGGATGGTTATCCACAAAAATTATTAGACAGATAGACCAGGCTTCATCCTCCAGTCTGTGGGGGTGAGCGTCATGAGGATGATCGGGACTTCATAGACAGGTGCAGGGAAAGACTGCACAACATGAGGATATTGGCGTTGCATGGAGTTGACTTCACTACTTTTCAGCTTGAGGGCAAGGCACGTAGATGGTGGCAGTCCTATGTACTTGGCAGGCCAACAGGTTCTCTTTCCCTCACTTGGGGTCAGTTCACTCAGTTATTCCTGGATCGATACATTCCGCGCTCTGAGAGGGAAGAGACGCGGTATCAGTTTGAGCACCTAGAGCAGGGTCAGATGTTAGTGACTGACTATGAGGCGAGGTTCTCTGAGTTGTCTCGCCATGCACTTATGATACTTCCCACAGAGGTAGAGAGAGTGCAGAGGTTTTTTGCGGGGTTACACCCCACCATCCGGTCTGGTATGGCTCGAGAGGGAGAGATGGGTACATGGTACCAGCTAGTGGTTGAGATTACACGCAAGATTGAGGGTTACCCTCTAAGGGGTAGAGAGCAGATGCATTAGGATAAGAGGGCTAGGTTATCCGGAGAGTTCAGAGGCGCCCCAACTAGGGGTAGAGGTCAGTTTGGTAGGGGTCAGCCCAGCAGGCCCCCAGTTTCAGCCCCACCACCTGCTTGGGGTGCTCCCGCGTGCTCCTATTTTAGCGCTATACCGGAGTGTTCTTATCGCCCGCCAGCTATTCAGGGCTCCTGCAGTAGGTATTCAGGTCCTCCAGATTCTTCCAGTCCTCAATTCAGTGCTATGCCGGAGGGTTCAAACCGTCCAGTGGCTATTCAGGCTTCTTCTAGTGGATTTTCAGGTTATCAGAGTCAGCCTCCGGGCAGTAGGTCGCCGCACCGCGGAGTTGCTTTGTGTGCGGGGACCCTGGTCACATGAGGAGATATTGCCCCAGACTTCGGGGTAAGGTAGTGAAGCATGGCCACCAGCCCACGATTTTAGCACCAGCTGCCCATCCACCTAGAGGTAGAGGGCAGACAGGTAGAGGTCTTCCTAGAGATGGAGGCCAAACAGGGAGAGGTCAGCCAGCTACTACTCAGTTAGGTGGAGGCTAGACAGCCGGCGCTCCTGCTAGATTCTATACTCTTCCGGCAAGCCAGATGTATTGGCCTCAAATGCCGTCATCACAGGTATTATTTTCGTCAGTGGTAGAGATGCCTCAGTATTATTTGATCCGGGGTCTACCTACTCATATGTATCACCTCTGTTTGCTCGTTTCCTGGTTATTTCTCTTGAGCCTTTGGACACTCCTATTCATGTGTCTACTCCTGTGGGTGATTCTGTGGTTGTAGATCGGATCTACCGGTCCTGTGTGGTCACTTTCTATGGTTTCGAGACTAGAGAAGATCTTCTATTGCTTGATATGATTGATTTTGAGGTCAGCCTGGGCATGGATTGGTTATCTCCATATCACGCCGTCCTTGATTGCCATGCCAAGACTGTTTCACTAGTGATACCGGGATCCCCGATATTGGAGTGGAAGGTTTCCACGGTTGATATGCCTAGCATGGTTATTTCTTTCCTGGAGGCTCGACACTTGGTCGAGAAAGGGTGTTTGGCCTATCTAGCTTATGTCCGAGATGTCACCGCAGATCTCCGACGATTGATTCAGTGCTAGTGGTCCGAGAGTTTATCGAATTTTTTCCTTCTGATCTTCCTAGCATGACTCCGGATCGTGATATTGATTTCTGTATTGACTTGGCTCCAGGAACTCAGCCTATATCTATTCTACCATACCGTATGGCTCCTTAGCAAAGGGGTTTGTCAGGCCCAGTGTATCACCTTGGGGCACACTAGTGCTATTTGTGAAGAAGAAGGATGGGACCATGTGAATGTGCATTGATTACCGCCAGTTGAACAAGGTCACCATTAAGAACAAGTATCCGTTGCCTCGTATTGATGATTTGTTCAACCAGCTGCAGGGGTCTAGGGTATTCTCTAAGATTGACCTGAGGTCAGGGTATCATCAGTTGAAGACTCGGGACTCAGATGTTTCGAAGACTGCATTCAGGACTAGATATGGCCACTATGAGTTTCTGGTGATGTCTTTCGGCTTGACTAATGCCCCAACGACATTTATAGATCTGATGAAACGGGTATTCAGGCCTTATATTGATTCCTTTGTTATCATCTTCATCGACGACATCTTGATATACTAACATAGCATGGGGGAGCATGAGCAGCATTTGAGAGTAGTGCTTCAAATCTTGGGAGAACAAAAGCTATATGCTAAGTTCTCCAAGTGTGAGTTCTGGCTTGAGTCAGTGGCATTCATACGGCATATTGTGTCAGGAGAGGGTATTAAGGTGGATCCCAAGAAGATTGAGGCAGTTCAGAGTTGGCCATGTCCTACTTCAGTGACTGAGATCAGGAGTTTCCTGGGATTAGCGGGTTATTATCGGTGATTTGTGCAGGGCTTTTCATCCATTGCATCACCCTTGACCAGATTGACCCAGAAGGGTGCCCCATTCTGTTGGTCCGGCGATTGTGAGGATAGCTTCCAAAAGCTTAAGACAGCTTTGACTACAACACCGGTTCTTGTATTGCCATCCAGATCAGGGATGTATACAGTATATTGTGACGCTTGACGAGTTGTCTTGGGATGCATATTGATGCAGGAGGGGAGAGTTATTGCATATGCTTCGCGTCAGCTAAAGGTTCATGAAAAGAATTACCCTGTGCACGACCTAAAGTTGGCAGCAATTGTTCATGCTCTTAAGATATGGAGGCATTATTTATATGGGGTGTCATGTGAGGTTTACACCGATCATCGCAGCTTGCAGCATATGTTCAAGCAGAGGGACCTTAATTTGTGGCAGCGCAGGTGGCTTGAGTTACTAAAGGATTATGACATTACCATTCTTTATCATCCGGGCAAGGCGAATGTGGTCGCGGATGCCTTGAGCAGAAAGGCGAAGAGTATGGGTAGCCTAGCATTCATTCCAGCAGAGGAGAGGCCCCTTGCCTTGGACATTCAGTCCTTGGCTAACAGACTTGTGAGGTTAGACATTTCCGAGCCCAGCCGAGTTCTAGTGTGTGTGGTCGCTCAGTCTTCGTTATTGGGGCAAATCAAGGCCTGACAATTCGATGATCCACATTTGGTAGTTCTCAGAGAGATTGTACTTCAGGGAGGTGCCAAGGAGGTTTCCATCGGTGAGGATGGTGTGTTGCGGCTTCAGGGCCATCTATGTGTTCCTAATGTTGACGGTTTGAGAGAGAGGATTTTAGAAGAGGCCCACAGTTCGAGGTATTCCATTCATCCGGGTGCCACAAAGATGCATCGTGACTTGAGGCAGCATTATTGGTGGCGGAGAATGAAGAAGGACATCGTGGAGTATGTAGCTAGATGTTTGAATTTCCAGCAGGTCAAGTATGAGCACCAGAGGCCGGGTGGCCTATTTCAGCATATGCCTATTCCTAAGTGGAAGTGGGAACGCATCATCATGGATTTTATAGTTGGGTTGCCGCGGACTTTGCGGAAGGTTGATTCAGTGTGAGTCATTGTGGACAGGTTGACCAAGTCGGCTCACTTCATTCCAGTGGCGACTACTTATACAACGGAGAGATATGCTCAGATTTATATTCGGGAGATAGTTAGGTTGCACGGTGTGCCGGTTTCCATCATATCAGAAAAGGGCCCTTAGTTCACCTCCCATTTCTGGAGAGCCATTCAAAGTGAGTTGGGGACTCGTGTAGAGCTTAGCACATCATTCCATCCTCAGACCGATGGTCAACCAGAGCGGATAGTTAACATTCTAGAGGATATGCTTAGAGCATGTGTGATTGACTTTGGAGGGCAGTGGGATCAGTTCTTGCCTTTAGCAGAGTTTGCATACAATAACAGCTATCAGTCCAGCATAGAGATGGCCCCGTACGCGGCTTTATATGGTCGACGTTGTCGTTCTCCTATCGGGTGGTTTGAGCCTGAATAGGCTAAGTTACTAGGTACAGATTTGGTACGGATGCCTTGGATAAGGTAAAGTTGATTCAGGAGAGGCTCCACACAGCTCAGTCCAGACAGAAGAGTTACGCGGATCAGAAGGCGCATGATGTATCATTCATGATTGGCGAGAAGGTTCTAGTGAAAGTCTCACCAATGAAGGTCATTATGAGGTTCGGGAAAAAGGGCAAGCTAAGCCCAAGGTTTATTGGTCCCTTTGAGGTGTTGAAGCGAGTTGGGGAGGTTGCCTATGAGCATGCTTTACCCCCTAGTTTATCGGGACTTCACCCAGTTTTCCATGTTTCTATGCTCCGAAAGTACCATGCCGACCTATCCCATGTGTTGAACTTCAGTACTATCCAGTTAGATGAGAGTTATGAGGAGGAGCCAGTTGCCATTATTGATAGACAGGATCGCCAGTCGAGATCCAAGAGAATTTCTACGATGAGAGTCCAGTTGAAGGGATAAACCGATCGAAGAGGCGACCTGGGAGTACGAGGAGGACATGCGGAGCAGATATCCACACTTATTCAGCAGTCCAGGTACTTTCCTATGTCCGTTTGAGGATGAATATTTGTTTAAGAGGTGGAGAATGTAACGACCAGACCGGTCGTTTTGCATTTTAGAACCATGTTCCCTTAAATAAAACTTCCCGTGCGTGCTTTAGCTAATTTATAACTTGCGGGGACGGTTGGTTCGAGAGTTGGAAGAGTTTTGAGTAAAATATGTCCATTTACTTCTTTAAAATTTTCTTAAAAGACCAAGTTTGACTTCGGTCAAGTATTTGGGGAAACGGACCCGAATTTTTGATTTGACGAATATTGAGGGTCCATGGGAAAATATGGGACCTGGGCGTATGACCGGAATTGAATTCCGAGGTCCCTAACCCGAGTAATGAATTTTTATTTAAAATTGTTTAATTGAAGTTTTAAAGAATTAGAGAAACTAAGTAATCCTTGATTCCCTAGGTATCGGGCTCGGATTTTGGTTCCGAAGCTTGGTACAAGTCCGAAATGTTGTTTAAGACTTGCCAGTAAAATTTGGTGCCAATCCGAGTAGTTTAAGGGCGTTTTGACCCGTTAGAGGAAAATTAAGAACTTGAAGTTCAATAGTTTGATCCATATGGTTTTAGGGGGTGATTACAAGATTTAGCATTGTTTTGAGTGTTCCAAGGGTTCAAGTAGGTCCGCCTCGTGATTTCAGACTTGTCTGTATGTTTGGACGGGGCTTCGGAGCCCCGAGAGTCAAACGAGCGAGGTTCGGGTGAAGTAGGAAAATTGAGGAATAGATGAAGGTTGTTGCTTCTGTCATAACAACATCTTCGGTTCTAGGACCGCAGATGCGGTCAAATGATCACAGAAGCGACCAAGGGCCAGGCCAATGGAAACCGCAGAAGCGGCTCTAAAATCACAAAAGCGCTTCCGTAAAAGCGGTCCCCAGACCGTAAAGCGGTCCAGTCGCCTTAGGCCCACGCCGCAGAAGCGGCCCAGCTTCCACAGAAGCGGTTCCGCAGAAGCGGGACCCAAACCACAGAAGCGGTCCAGGCATTTTGGGCTAGGTTCGCAGAAGCGATTCCATTTCCGCAGAAGCGGTCAGTGCACCGCAGAAGCGGAAATCGCTGGGGCAGTGAGTTCATTTAATTCGAACTCAAAGACCATTTATTTCATTTTCTACACCACTTAGGCGATTTGGGAGCTTCCAAAGAGAGGATTTCAATATAGCACTTCAAGGTAAGTTACTTCCAATCATTATTAGTTTAAATACATGTATATTAAGTTAATTAAACACTAAAAATTAGGTAAAATCAAAGGGGTAGAGCTAGACCTAGGGTTTTAATAAAACTAAGATTTATTCATGAAATTTATTATGAAATGGACTAGAAATCATATATTATTAATCCTTAGGTTGTAGAGAACAACTTCCTTCGAAAAATCTTGGAATCCGGGCACGTGGGCCCGGGGTTGAAATTTTGGAAATTCATGTAAATGGTTGGGGAATTGCTTAAATAGCTAGGAATTGATCTTGTGAGCCGATATTAATTAGCTCTTACTCTATTTAACTAGTTTGGGATTGTTTGGCTTCGAAGTAAGGACTTGGGCTCATTCTTGGTAATTGGAGGTGCACATTGTAGCAAGGTGAGTCTGCTTTCTAACCTTGTAAGAGGGAATTGTCCCCATAGGTATAATAAATGAGTATTTGCTACTAAATGCGGGGGCTCGTACGTAATAGGTGACGAGAGTCCATGCGTAGCTACTATGATATTAATTGTTCGGGTAGTTTAGGACCCACATTATGCCTAATTTGGAGATATCTTGTATTTAAATTGTCAACATGATCATTTATGACACGCTAGAGGCAGAAGAAGAACAAAAAGGTGAACATATGAATTTGCTGAACCCTATAAGAGATTCTTTGTATATGAATGAGCCTTTGTGTGCATTCTTGATATTTCTTGATATTTATGGATCAGGCCGACCGCGTCGGTGAAATAGATGCATCTATGGTTCGTGCCATTCGACCCTTGGCAGTGCACAATTTATTTTCTGTTGGAGCGGGCCATCGACCTCGGCATGGTTGCGCATGATATATATATTTATATGTGCTAAAGCTTAGACATGACATGCTTACTTGATAAGTAGTTGAACTATAAATGACAACTGAAATATGGTCAAGAACATGATTATTGTTTTTCCTTATTACTTGTTAGTTATTGGAGATTTTTATGCTTAGCATAGCACCTTATCATGATATTATTTTGACCCTAGTAAGTATCAAGTCGAACTCTTATCTCTACTTCTTCGAGATTAGACAGGATACTCGCTGGGTACATATTGTTTATGTACTCATACTATGCTTCTGTACTTAATTGTAAAGGATCTGAGGCAGATACATCTGGTTACCAGTTCGGTGCGCTCCCTTGAGTTTGTGGCAGAGACTTCCATGGTGAGCTGCTTCCTTCCTATGCCGCTCAGCAGCCAGATGGAGTCTTTCTTTAGTGTTGCTGTGTTTCTCTATCTCAGACAGTAGGATAGAGATATTTCTTTTGTATATTCTACTAGATGCCCGTACTTGTGACACTAGGCCTTTGCACACACTTTGGTAGACTAGTTTTTGGGGTTGTATTATTATGTTATTTATTTCATCGATTACTTTCGAGTTTCGATTTCAAATTTGGATAATTATTTCACTTAAATTACACTAAAATTAACATAGGGAGATGGAAATGTTTCGCATTGGCTTACCTGCCAATGGTGTCGGGCGCCGTCATGACCTATTGTGGAAATGGGTCGTGACATTTGACTTGACACATTAAGATACACCCTAGAGATAACGCTAGATATCTTCAAATGAAAGCTGCGCAAGAGGGGACAAGTGTAGGTACTAAGGTTAACCCTAGTACCGAGTCAAATCTAGTTCAACAGGGAATTAACACTGTTATCGGTAGCATTTTATATTACAATCCAAATAAAGATCGTGAAGAATTTCCAAAAATGGTTAGTGTTATGTGCTTACCCTATAGTTTTCCTTCTAACCCTCACTTTGTGCATTATATTAGAAACATTTTAATCCTACTTATAAAGGTTGGCCTGGTGCAATCGTAAAGAGCGATATTCATAAATATAAACATGAATATGAACAATATTTGCGCTATTTATTTACTCATATAGATTGTTGCATTTCTATTACTACTAATATTGGCAGGAGTGGTAATGACTGTGATTATCTTACTGTAACTACTCATTGGATTGATGAAAAGTGAAAAATGCAAAATTGCTTATAGAATAATTAATTCACGTCACACGTGTAAGTTTATTGCTAAGACAGTTGCATATATTTGTAAATATTTTTTCATTAGAGATAAAATCATGTCAGTTTTAATGGATAATGCTTCTAGTAACACTAATGTTATAGGCTTGCTTACAACTACACTAAATCTTTCCATGTTAGATGTATTTGTCATATTTACCATTTAATCGTCGGTGATGGTATGAAAATTTTAAATGTGGAAATTGAAAAAGTTAAAATAGCTCTTAATTGGCTTTTTTATTCAAACCGTAGAAGTAGACTTAGGGAATATTTTAAAAAATATGATGAATTTGGCCTTAGAGAAAGAAAGGTTCCTAAAGCTTTTCCGACTAGGTGGAATTACATGTACGAAAGTTTAGTTGTTTCATATGAATATAGAAACCCAATAAACGCAATGTTTAATGCTCATGTTGGTGGTGATAATGATGATGAGCACCTTACAAATCAAGATTGGGCTAATGTTAAAATTTTTATAGACTTTTTACAACAATTTCATGTTGCTACAACTGAATTATCTGGGCAATATTATCCTACAATTTCTAAATTTTTAGTTTATATTGCAGCACTTGCAAATTTATTTACTGAATTTTCAGAGCGTGGGGAAATTTATCAACTTGCTATTAACTCTATGAAAGATAAGTTTAAAAAATATTTTTTTCCTATTCCCCCTATTTATGGTGTTGTTGCTATGTTAAATCCTACCATAAAATTAGGAGGTCCTCACTTTTGGTATACAAATATTTATAGGGCGTTAGATCTTTCAGATGAGGAATTTGCTACACTTGTAGATGCAAAAGGCTCAATTAAAATAAATGCTCAAACAATTTATAATGCTTTCAACTAGCCTTATATCATGCTAGACCAAATGTTCCAACTCCTACCGAGTTTAGTTCGCAATCATCTAAAAGAACTGCGGGCCTAAGAGCACTTAGTTCCTTAACGGAGTTCAGGTGTTCTCAAGGTGATAATATTGGTGATACTTCACAACTAAATGAGCTTCAAGTTTATTTGTCGCAAGGACTTGAACCAGAGAATCCCTATGGCTCCTTTGATGTTTTAAAATGGTGGAAGGCCAAAGAAAAACACTATCCGGTTCTTTCAAGAATGGGTCGAGATATTTGAAGTGTTCAAACTTCAACAGTGGCATCAAAGAGCACTTTCAGTCAAGCGAGACTTCAAATCGGTGATCATAGAGCATCTATGAGGGAGAGCTTGGAAAAATCAGTACTCTTTAGAGATTGGATCCGTACGAAAAGAAGAAATTTTGGACTTGCTGAATTACAACCAGAGATAGATGAAGCTTATAAAGAAATGCTAGCGAAACTTACGGAGGATGCTGCTTTGCCCGGAAGCGGTGATGAACAAGCTTCTTTTTCGCCACCATCAACGAAAATTCCTCCGAACCTTGAAGATTTATGAAATTTGTTAGAGATGATATGTAGACAAATATGTAACTTGTATTTTGGCACATCTTCATTAGTTTTTATTTTCCTTTTAATGGTGGTATTAGTACCTTGTTGTGCTCATTCCATTGGGGGGGAGGGGGAGGAAGACTAAGAAAGATATTGCCATTTTTTGTTAATATTGTAATAATAAAAATTATAAGGCATTCCCTTGAATATTTATTTGTAATTTTTTTGTGTTTAAATTTGAATTAGAAGATTTAAGTCACAATTATATAATATAATTTACAAGAAATAATATAAGGCAATATATATATATATATATATATATATATATATATATATATATAATTTACAAAAAAATGCCTTAGATAAAAAAAAATCAAAAAAAAATCGCCCGAACCACTTAGGCCCGTGGGCCCGATCCATTTAGCCCGGGACTATGTGGGCCGGTTCTATCCTTTGGGACCGTTAAGCCCTGGACCATTTGGCCCGGGACCGCCAGAGCCCAGCTAGCCAAAGTCTGGGACTGTTTGGCCTGACCCATTTAGGCTCGGGCCCGGCCCACAATACAACATTAGCTCTAACCAACGTTGTTGAATAAGTTTTTTATAGTTTTCAGTTTTGCCTTTCTCTTGGTTTTTCTTTTTGTGAAAGTTGGAAGAGGATTCACAAAAATGCTAAATGTCACTCGTCCTAAGAATTAATGTATACTTAAAGTAATTTTTTAGTCATTCTTCAATTTACTTTTCCCTCTCCTTTTTAAATGTCATGTTTTTTTTTCGAGAATTAATATGATTAAGCTTCAAAGTTATATTGAATTAGATCATTCAATATGTTAAAACAATAATTAAGACATTTAAAAATTATACAAATACTATACATAAGTTAAATATGTATTCTTGTTTTCTTCTTATATTTTTATGTTATATTAATCAAAATTTTCTTTTCCAAAAAAAAAATAAAAAATTCTTCCGATTGAAGTAATTGGGGGGAAGTTCAGGTCCATAGCCCACTGTTTTTTAGGGCCTTATTATTCAGACCTTCTTGTAGTTTCTAATTATTTCAAGTCATTGGGCTTTATCCTTATAATACGAAGGAATTTTTACCTTCTGTAGCAAAGGTTGATACCTTACTTATTTTATATGAATATCCTTTTAAAAAGATACCTTTTGATTTTTTATAGCCAAATATCTATTTATGGTCACCTCCTACCCTTAAGCCATAAAATAAGCTTTGTATTATTTTTTTCTCTCTCAAATTTCTCGTATCCCTCAAATCTCTTGTATCCCCTACCCCATATCTATTCTCCCTCTCTCTCTCTTTCTCATCTTCCACCTTCACCTTTTCAACCTAACTACCATAGCCCCTCCATTTTTAACTGGTTCTATCACGACCAACAAAAAGAAATAGTGAATCCATCACCTTCAGATATTAAAAAGGAACAACTTGAAGAAAAGCACCAATAATCCAAACTGGAAAAACAAAAGCATTCAACAAGCAGAAAATAAACATTGATAGATTGGTAGGTACCCTAATGATTCGAGTTCATTGTCGAGAAGGCGAGAGACTCTAATAATATCATTAGTGGACATAGCATGGAGCTAGTCATCTTCGAAGTTGCTATCCTCTTGTGACGACCCGACCAGTCGTCTCATAAGTTACCGCTCCGTTTTCCCCATTTCTTCTTCTTTATGCTTCATTATCCGTATTTTATGTGGTCAAGTTGAATAGTCTGCGTTCAGAGTGGTTTTGGTAAGAAATGAGACACTTAGTCTCTTTTAAGAAGGTTTAAGTTGAAAAAGTCAACCAGATATTGACTTATGTGTTAGAGGGCTCAGATGTGAGTTCCGGTTTTTTGGTCAGCTTCGGGAGGTGATTTAGTACTTAGGAATGCGATCGGAATTGGTTTTGGAGGTTCAGGGTAAAATTAGACTTGAATTGGCGATGTTAGTATTTTGGCGATTTCCGGTTGGTAGTGAGATTTTGATCCGAAGGTTGGAATAGAATTCCAAGAGCTGCTGTAGCTTCGTTATGTCATTTGGGATGTGTTTGCAAAATTTCAAGTCATTCGGGCGTGGTTTGGTTGGGTTTTTGATCGAAATTGCATTTCGAAAGTTTTTAGAAAACTTAGGCTTGAATTCGATGTGAATTGATGGTTTTGGTGTTGTTTTGAAGTGTTTTGATGATTGAAACAAGTTTGAATGAGGTTTTAGGGCGTGTTGGTGCTTTTTGTTGAGGTCCCGGGGGCCTCAGATGAGTTTCGGATGGTCAATCGGACCAATTTCTATGTTGAGAAGTTGCAGATTTTGAGCAGCAGTTGCAAAGGATTTTTAAGCCTTCGCGATTACGTGAGGTCCCTCGCGATCGCGTAGGAGGAAATTTGAGGGCTGGTTAATTGCTCTTCACATTCGTGTCTAAGGGTCTGCATTCGCGGAAGGCCAGTTGGTTGTGCATCGCATTCGCATAAGGCCTTTCGCGTTCGCATAAAAGGATTTGTGGGTCAGGGGTCTTTACCCTTCGCATTCGCAGCTGGAGTCCCGCGTTCGCGTAGGATGGTGAAGGAAGCATTGCATTTGCATAGCAGGCATCACGTTCGCATAGCATATTTTGAGGTCATGGAAATTTTGCTCTGGGCAGAAAGTTTATAAACATTTCATCCGCGATTTTGAGCAACTTTTCCACCATAGCCGAGTATTTTGAGAGCTCTTTGAGGGGAATTGAAGAGGGATTCAAGGAGAATTGATTGGAGGTAAGTTTTCTGAACCAAAAACGTGATTCTATTGTGAAATCTAGCTAGAAATTCATGGAACTTGAACAAAAATGGAAGAACTAGGGCTTGGGATTTTGGAATTTTAATTTGGGATTTGAGGGGTCATTTAGACTTCGATTTTAGTGTTCTTTATATGCATAGACTCGTGGAGTGATAGAGAACCCATTGATGTAAAAATTTCTGAGTTTTGTAAAGTGGTCTCGGGGCTCGGGTTTTGGTAATTTCGGAATTTGTGCCCGTTATTGATTGTTTTTGCTTAGGCTTTGTTCCCTTAGCATATTGTGATGTATTCGTTCTGATTTTTGATAGATTCGATGCGCGTAGAGGCCGATTTAAGGTGTAAAGGCATCATGAGCTGGAGATTCGCCGATTAGAGGTGAGTAATGATTGTAAATGATATCCTGAAGGTGGAACCCCGAATTTGCACATCGTAGTGCTATGTTGAGGTGACTTGCACGTCGGATAGCGAGCGTGGGGTAGAGCACCATTGGGGATTGTGATTTGGTCCGTCCTGATTGATGAATTTACCATTTATTTGACTGAAATTTATTTGTTATCATCTTGATTTGGGCTGAATTCCATATTTGGGCTTCGTACCAACTATTTGAACCCTTCATGGATTGTTGTTGATATTTCCTCACTGTTTTGGTTTTATACTTGAACTCAGTCATGTATTTTTCACTGTTTTTATGACTCAGCCAAGTCTATCTTGCTTTAATACTTGAAATGATATTTCCAATAATATTTTGGGTTGAGCATCATGCTTACTATCGCCCGAGTGGCTTATGTTATTTTTGACTGAGTAAGGCCGAGGGCCTGTATAGTGAGGATTCTTTTGGATCGGGCGGCACACCGCAGCAATGAGATACTGATTTGATATGAGGTCGAGGGCCTAGATTTGATGCCACGAGATGGCTTGATATTGCGCTTGGGCCATAAGGGGCGCCGTCGACGAGATATATCGATCGGGTTGCATGCCGCAGCGGTTACTATATGATACTGATCTATGTATTTACTTTTTCTCATTTGTCTGCCATTATATGTTGTCTGTGTTACTTCACGGGTTATCTACCTGATCGTTTGGCATTATCTGTTGAGTAAGTGTTGTGCCCGAGGGGCGGATTTTTGTGCTTTTCTGCACTAATCGTTTTGCATTCATTTGCATAACTGTTGAAAACGTCATTTTCAAAAGAGGTTTAAACTGAGCTAAGATGTTTTCTAAAGATTTCAGAGCTTCACTGCTTTTTCTCAAGGGGTTTTATACTACTTCTATACAGCATGATGATTTGCCTTACGTGATTTCTTAGTGCTCAGTTATTATTTACCTTTATTACTTACTGAGTTGGAGTACTCACTTTACTCCCTGCACCTCAGGTGTAGATGCAGGTAATTGTTCACCCGATAGTAGGGTTTTGAGCTGATCGGAGGCTAAGTTATCGGAGTTTTAGCGAGGTAACTGCCAGCATTCGCAGCACCGCATTTCTTCCTTTTGTTTATCACTCCTGTTTTGTATATTTTAGACCTTGTAGTTGTATTCATACTTTAATAGATGCTCGTGACTTATTACACCCCGGTTTGGGCTGTGTCGAGTTGTACTTCCGCTAATTATTATCATTAGATCATATTTAAACTGCTCATGAACTGTTCAACTATTTTTAAAAAGATGAATTGGGTTTAGTTGGCTCACCTTGTCCCCCCAAGAGGCGCCATCATGATCGGGTCTGTGTTTGGGTCGTGACACCTCTGCCACAGCCATTGCCAGCGTATCTTCTATCTTGTGTTTGTATGAGAATCCGTGGAGAAAACGGCACTAGAGAGTCGATCTAGGTAGCTTGTGGTGACGACCCCAAGGGTCATCACCTATTTTAAATGAATTCTGTGCTTCCGAGGGCTTGAAAACCTTATTTAGAGTTGCTTCGATTTGCGTGCATAGTCCGGACGCGTAGCCGGAAAGCTTAAATGTGAAATTCTATGAGAAATTGCTAAGTTTTGATGTTAAAATGAATGAATTTGACTTTGGTCAACATTTTGAGTAAGCGGATCAGGACTGGTGAAAAACGAACGTCATTTGACGTGATTCGGACCTAAACTGGAAAATTTGATGTTTTATGAAGTTGGAAAAAATTCTTGGATTTTGGGGTTTAATTCGATATTTATGATTTTATTTTGGCAATTTGATCGCGTGAAAAAGTCCGTAGGATATTTTTGAGGTTGTGTGTATATTTTGTTTGGAGCCCCGAGGGCTCGGGTGAGTTTTGGATAGGCCACGAGTGTATTTTTGGACTTTGAAAGATAGTTGTTGCATTTCTGATATGCAGGCTTCGCAATCGCAAATGTGACCTATGCATCGCAAATGCGAGACAAATACCTGGGCAGCCTTCTTTGCAAATGCGAAGACCTCCATCGCAAAAGCGATGCCCACCTAGATCCTGAGTCAACGCAAATGCGATACTTTTCTCGCAAATGCGAAGTCGCAATTGCAACTACCTTTTCCCAAATCCAAAACCTGGAGAATTATGGAGGGTTCGCAAATGCGAACCCTGCTTCGCAATTCACATATCTGAGGGTCAAGGTTTGAAATTGCAAACCCTTATTCGCAATTCCCATATCTGCAACCTGTATTTTTTTAATACTTAGTCGATTTTTAAGTCATTTTCACCCCATTTTCAAAACACAACTCCTTTGGGCGATTTTTCAAGAAAAAACCTTCTTCCAAATCAATTGTAAGTTAGTTTTTACTCATTTCTTTCAATCATTTACATATATTAACATGATTTCAACTTAAAATCAAAGATTTTCATGGGGAAAATTGAGTGTTTTGGGTAGAACCTAGGTTTTTCAAAAATTGGGGATTTGGACCTCAATTTGAGGTCCAATTTCAAAACAAATTATATATTTGAGTTCATGGGGGAATGGGTAATCGGGTTTTGGTTCGAACCTCGGGTTTTTACAATGTGGGCCTAGGGGCAATTTTTGACTTTTTGGGTAAAACTTTGGAAAACTCATTTTTATGCATTGGGGTTGATTCATTTAGTGTTTATTAGTGTAATTAAGTAATTTGTGATTAGATACGAGTAATTGGAGGTAGAATCGCGAGGTAAATTTATACTTGAGGCTTGAGTTGTATTCAAGGCATCGAGGTAAGTGTTTGGTCTAACCCTAGCTTGAGGGACTAGGAGTTGAGTCTTGTTTGCTAATAAATTCTTCTTGTTGAGTACGACGTATTGGCATGGTGACGAGTATCTATACATTGGTGTCTAGCATTACCGTGAGTCTTTAAATTGTGAATATCTTGATTTCGTTGTATTTCTCTTGCCTTGGTGATGATTCATATTTGATGATAAAAGTTTGTGAAAGGAAATTGTGACCTATGAACAACGAGGAGCATTGGCTAAAGTTATATTACAATTGTAAACGTATATGAAATGGTTGAACCCTTTGGAGCATTGGCTCAAGTGGTAAAGTAAGATATGAAATAAAAGTGAAAGGAAGAGAAAGAGTATTTAACTTGTTCCCTTGCCGGGATATTATTGCTCGTTGATTATTTTCTCTTGCCGGGACGTTGAGATTATTGATTTTGTACCCTTGCCAGGATTTAATTGTTTTAATTGTGTTCCCTTGCCGGTATTTCTATTATTATTTTTGGTTATTCCCTTGCCCCTTGTTTGTGATTGTGTTTGGGTGAGGAAGAGTGTTAAATCACGAAGGATGATGCCATGCATTGTTTCTTTATTGTGAGAAAAGAGTGTAAAGCACGTAGGGTGATGCCGTTCATTATTTGATCATTGTGAGGAAAGAGAGTAAAGCACGAAGGGTGATGCCATGCCGCACGATGTACCATTCCGTGCCGATTCTATTGATTATATGTGAGGAAAGAGAGTAAAAGCACGAAGGGTGATGCCGTGTACACTTTATTATATTATTGCTTGGTGAGGATGAGAGTAAAAGCACGAAGGGTGATGTCGTGCACTTGTTGCTTTCTGCTTCTTATTTAATGTCTGAGTTGTGTTGTTTTCCTTCGCAGCTGTACAACTTTTACTTGAAGTTGTTATTTCCCCATAGCATGCTCTCCCTCCCATATTGGTTACTTGTCTCTTTATTCCGATTTCGATGTATATGTATATATAACTGCACAGGTTTATGTGGTAGTCCGGTCTAGCCTCGTCACTACTTCGCCAGGGTTAGACTAGGCACTTACCAGCACATGGAGTCGGTTGTGCTGATACTACACTCTGTGCTCTTTTTCACAGATCCAGGTGTCGGAGCAACATACTATGCACAACAGTAGTCAGGGAGCCGATCTTCAGTCCACGAGACTCCGAGGTAGCCTTGATGGCATCCGCATGCCCGGCGTCTCTTCTTTCAGTTTTCATGCTCTGTTGAAATTTGTATTCGAGATAGACTATGTCCTTTATTTCAAACTCTTATTTGTAAATCCTAGACAGTCCGTGTATTGTTGTGACACTAGGTGCTGGGTAGAGAATTGTATTGGCTTTCTAGACGCTATTTCGATATTTAGTTCAGACTTCCGCTAAATTTTACTTGTTCCTTGTCTTTTTAATTGCTTATTCATTGATAATTTAGTTGTTAAATCATGTATAAAACAAGATAGGTTAATGTTTGCAAGGGTTCTTGGCTTGCCTAGCTACCACGAGTAGGCGGCATCACGACCCTCGAGGGTGGGAAATTCGGGTTGTGACAAGTTGGTATCAGAGCTCTAGGTTATATAGGTCTCATAACTCACGGAAAAGATTAGTACAGTCTGAGGGATCAGTACAGAAACGTCTGTATTTATCCCCCAAAGGCTACAGAGTTAGGAAAAGTTTCACATTTGTTCTTTCTTGTCGTGCGGTTTGGTTTCTCAATGATAATTGAACTTCTACTCTATTCTTTTGTAGATGGAGAGAACACGTGCTTCCTCATCTTCTGATCAGCAGTCCGAGCCCCAGGCAACTCCCACTAGGGGCAGAGGGTGAGGCTAAGGCTGTGCTAGAGGCTGAGGTATGGGAAGAGCTTAGCCCCAAGAAGCAGCACCAGTGGCAGAGCCTCAGGTTGACTTTGACGAGGAGGTTCCGGCCCCAGCCCCAGTAGTTCCGGTAGGCCCAGCTCAGGTCCCAGAGGGGTTTATTGCTACCCCAATTCTTTAGGACTCTCTAGTCCGATTGGTGGGTCTTATGGAGAGTGTTACCCGAGCAGGATTGCCTCCTGTAGCACCAGCAATCTCTCAGGTTGGAGGAGGGGCCCAGACTCCTTCTACTCCGGAGTAGGTAGCTCCCCCAATTCAGACTCGAGTAGTTCAGCCAGTTGGAGCAGCTCAGCCGGGTGTGGTAGCCCAGGCCGGTGATAGGGCAGCTATGTCTGCCGATGCTTTATGGAGGTTGGATAGGTTCACCAAGCTTTTCACTACTACCTTCAGCGGTGCATCTACCGAGGATCCTCAGGATTATTTCGACAGCTGCCACGAGGTTCTTCGAAACATGGGTATTGTTTAGACCAATGGGGTTGATACATTTCGGTTGTCTGGATCTGCCAAGACTTGGTGGAGGGATTATTGTTTAGCTAGACTAGCAGGATCTCCAGCCTTGACCTGGGAGCAGTTCACACATATATTTCTGGAGAAGTTTCTCCCTATTACATAGAGAGAGGCCTATCGGAGGCAGTTCGAGCGTCTCCATCAGGGATCCATGGCAGTCATCTAGTACGAAACTAGGTTTATTGAGTTGGCCCGCAATACTATTGTGATACTTCCCACTAAGAAGGAGAGAGTGAGACGATTTATTGATGGACTCATTCAACCTATTCGTCTCCAGATGGCTAGAGAGGCTGGGAACGAGATATCCTTTCAGGAGGCAGCCAATGTGGCCCAAAAGATTGAGATGGTATTGTCATAGGGGGTGACCATAGAGCAGACAAGAGCCTCGTCAGTCAGGCCGATTCAGTGTTGCCTCGTCTAGAGGCAGAGATTCGTATGATAGGGGTCAGCCTTCTAGGCCTTTCCAGTCAGCCCTCCAGGTTTCTCACGGTGCCTCAGGTGGCCGTGGTCCTCACACGCACTATTTTGATCAGCAGGCATTCAGCTCACCGCCAGCTCCTATCAGTGCACCGCCACTTTAGAGTTTTGATCAGCAGGCATTCGACAAGGCTAGCAGACTAAGCAGCCGAGGACTTGTTACACTTGTGGTGACACGGGTCATATTGCCAGATTTTGCCCTCGAGCACCGAGCAGTTCTCAGCACTAGGGTTATTGTGCCATGGTTCAGGCACCAGGTGTTCCACAGCCCGCCCAGCCAGCTAGAGATGGGGGTAGAGGTGCCAGAGGTGGAGGTAGAGGTCATAGAGGTAGAGCCCAGACCGCCAGAGGTGGAGGCCAGCTAGCAGCAGGCCGTCCCAGAGAGGTAGATCAGAGTGGTAGGGCCCAGCCCTGATGTTGTGCTCTTCAGGCCAGGCCCGATGCAGAGGCTTCAGATACGGTTATTACATGTACGGTTCTGGTTTGTGATAGAGATGCTTCAGTGTTGTTTGATCTGGGGTCTATGTACTTGTATGTATCATCCTATTTTGCCCCGTATTTGTTCATGCCTAGTGATGCATTGTGTATTCCTGTTTATGTGTGTATGTCGGTGGGTGATTCTATCATGGTCGATCGAGTCCATCGTTTTTGTGTTGTGGTGATTGGGGGTCTGGAGACTCGTGTAGATTTGTTGATTTTAGATATGGTCGACTTTGATATTATATTGGGGATGGACTGGTTATCACCCTATCACGCTATCTTGGACTGTCATGCCAAGACTGTGACCTTAGCTTTACCGGGTATGCCTCATTTGTGGTGGAGGGGGACTCTTGATTATTCTACCCGCAGTGTTATACCATATGTAAAGGCTTGGCGTATGGTCAAGAAGGGGTGTTTGGCCTATTTAGCCTATGTTCGTGATTCCAATGCTGAGGTTCCCTCTATTGATTCTATGCCCGTTGTTTGTGAATTCCCCGATGTTTTTCCTTCAGACTTGTCGGGATGCCACCTGATAGGGACATTGATTTCTGTATTGATCTGGTACTGGGCACGTAGCCCATTTCTATCCCACCATATTGCATAGCCCCGCCGGAGTTGAAAGAGTTAAAGGAACAATTGTAGGGTTTGCTTGAGAAGGGTTTTATTAGAGCCAGTGTCTCACCTTGGGGTGTGCCGGTGTTATTTGTCAAGAAGTAGGATGGGTCAATGAGAATGTGTATTGATTACCGATAATTGAACAAGGTAACGATTAAGAATAAGTATCCACTGCCGAGGATTGATGATTTGTTCAACCAACTTCAGGGTGCCAGGGTATTTTTCAAGATTGACTTGCGATCTGGCTACCATCAGTTGAGGATTAGGGCATCTGATGTCCCTATGATAGCTTTTCGCACTCTTTATGGGCATTATGAGTTCCTAGGTTATGTCATTCAGGTTGACAAATGCCCTAGCAGCTTTCATGGACTTGATGAACCGAGTGTTCAGGCCTTATTTCGATTTATTCATGATAGTTTTCATTGATGATATATTGATATATTCCCACAGCCAGGAGGAGCACGAGCAACACCTTAGAGTGTTTCTTCAGACTCTGAGGGATAGTCAGTTATATGTAAAGTTATCCGAGTGTGAATTCTGGTTAGGTTCGGTTGCATTTCTAGGTCATGTTGTATCAGCAGAAGGTATTCAGGTGGACCCAAAGAAGATTGAGGCAGTCAAGAGCTGGCCTAGACCAGCATCAGCTACAGAGATTCGAAGTTTCTTGGGGTTGGCAAGCTACTATCGACAGTTCGTGGATGGGTTTTCATCTGTTGCAGCCCCGATGACCAGATTGACCCAGAAGGGTGCCCAATTTAGATGGTTGAACGAGTGTGAGGCAAGCTTTCATAAGCTCAAGACAGCTCTAACTACGGCACCGTGTTGGTTTTTCCCATTAGGTTCAAGGCCTTATACAGTCTATTATGATACTTCCGGTGTTGGGCTTGGATCAGTGTTGATGCAGGATGTCAAGGTCATTGCCTATGCTTCGAGGTAGTCGAAGATTAATGAGAAGAACTATCTGGTTCTTGATTTGGAGTTGGGAGCCATAGTTCACGCATTGAAGATTTGGAGGCATTATCTGTATGGCGTGGCATGTGAGGTGTTCACGGATCAAAAGAGTCTTCAGTACTTGTTCAAGCAAAAGGAGTTGAATTTGAGGCAGAAGAGGTGGTTGGAGTTGTTGAAGGATTATGACATTACCATTCTATATCATTCGGGAAAGCCCAATGTGGTGGCCGATGCATTGAGTAGGAAGTCAGCCAGTATGGATAGTCTTGCTTATATTCCAGTTGGTGAGAAGACGCTTGCTTTGGATGTTCAGGCTTTAGCTAATCAGTTCGTGATGCTTGACGTTTCTGAGCCCAGTCATGTGTTAGCTTGCACGGTCACTCGTTCTTCATTATTGGAGTGTATCCGTGATTGGCGGTATGATGATCCCCATTTATGTGTCCTTAGAGACATGGTGCAGCGCGGAGGTGCCAGGCATGTTACCTTAGATGATGATGGAGTTTTGAGATTGCAGGGTCGAGTATGTGTGCCTAATGTGGATAGGCTCTCGGAGTTGATTTTGGAAGAGGCCCACAGATCCCGGTACTCTATTTATCCGGGCGTCGCGAAGATGTATCAGGATTTGCGGCAACATTACTGGTGGTGTAGAATGAAGAAGGATATCATAGCATATGTGGCTCGTTGTTTGAATTATCAGCATGTTAAGTACGAGCAGCAGAGGCCTGGTGGTTTATTTCAGAGGATTGAGCTTCTCGAGTGGAAGTGGGAGCGGATCACTATCGACTTTGTTATTGGACTTCCGCTGACTCGGAATAAGTTCGATACAATATGGGTCATTGTGGATAGGCTGACCAAGTCAGCGCATTTCATGTATGTGGCAGTCTCCTATTCTTCTGAGAGATTTGCTGAGATCTATATTCGAGAGATTGTTCGCCTTCATGGTGTGCCTGTGTCTATCATTTCGAACCAGGGTATGTAGTTTACCTCGCGCTTCTGGAGAGCAGTTAAGCGAGAGTTGGGCACACGGGTTGAGTTGAGCATATCATTTCATTCTCAGACGGACGGTCAGTCCGAGCGGAGTATTCGGATCTTAGAGGATATGCTCCGAGCTTGTGTTATTGACTTTGGATGCTTGTGGGATCAGTTCTTGCCTTTAGCGGAGTTTGCCTACAATAACAGCTACCAGTCGAGCATCTAGATGGCTCCTAATGAGGCTTTATATGGTAGGCGGTGTCGATCTCCGGTTGGATGGTTTGAGCTATGAGAGGCTCGGTTGTTGGATACAGATCTGTTTCAGGAGGCCTTGGATAAGGTCAGGATCATTCAAGATAGGCTTTGTTAAGCTCAGTCCAGGCAAAAGAGTTATGCAGATCGCAAGGTTCGAGATATGGCTTTTATGGTTAGTGAGCGGGTATTGCTCCGAGTGTCGCCTATGAAAGGCATGACGAGATTTGGGAAGAAGGGCAAGCTTAGCCCTATGTTCATTGGTCCATTTGAGATTCTTGATCGAGTGGAAGAGGTGGCTTATAGACTTGCTTTGCCGCGAGCTTATTAGCTGTACATCTAGTGTTTCATGTGTCCATGCTTCGGAGGTATCACGGCGATCCAGCCCACGTGTTAGATTTCAGCAATGTCCAGTTGGACAAGGACTTATCTTATGAGGAGGAGCCGATAACTATTCTAGACCGGCATGTTCGTCAGTTGAGATCCAAGAGTTTCCCTTATGTTCGTATTCAGTGGAGAGGTCAACCTCCTGAGGCATCGACCTGGGAGTCCAAGTCTGATATGGGAGCCATTATCCTCATCTTTTCCCCGACGCAAGTACTTTCTTATTCTGTCCGTTCGAGGATGAACGATTGTTTTAGAGGTGGAGAATGTGATGACCCAAAACTTTTGGGTCATCACCTGTTTTAAATGAATCTATGCTTTCGAGGCCTTGAAAACCTCATTTAGAGTTGCCTCGATTTACGTGCGCAGTCCGGGCACGTAGCCGAAAAGCTTAAATGTTAAATTCTATGAAAAATTACTAAGTTTTGATGTTAAAATGAATGAATTTGACTTCGGTCAACATTTTGGGTAAACGGACCTGGACTCGTGATTTTACGGTCCCGGAGGGTTCGTAGGAAAATATGGGACTTGGGAGTATGCCTGGAATCGAATTCCGAGGTCCCAAGCCCGAGAAATGAGTTTTTGAGTAAAATTGTTTTTCTGAAATTGCTAAGAAAAATTGAAATAAAAATTTATTAGAACGTGTTGGTATCGGGCCCGTATTTTGTTTCCGGCGCCCGGTACAGGTCTTGTATATGATTTAAGATGTTTCTATAAAATTTGGTGAAAAACGAACGTCGTTTAACGTGATTCTGACCTAAATTGGAAAATTTGATGTTGTTATGAAGTTTGAAAGAATTTTTGGATTTTGGGGTTTAATTTGATGTTTATGATGTTATTTTGGCGATTTGATCATGCGAATAAGTCCGTAGAATATTTTTGAGGTTGTGCGTATATTTAGTTTGGAGCCTCGAGGGTTCGGGTGAGTTTTGAATATGCCACGAGTGCATTTTTGGACTTTGAAAGATAGCTATTGCATTTCTGATCTACAGGCTTCGCAATTGTGAAGCCATCCTCGCAAATGTGAGCTATGCATCGAAAATATGAGACAATATCTGGGCAGCCTTCTTCACAAATGCGAAGACCTCCGTCGCAAAAGCGATGTCCACCTAGATCCTCAGTCATCGCAAATGCGAAACTTTTCTTGCAATTGCGACTACCTTTTTGCAAATGCGAAACCTATGGAATTATGAAGGGTTCACAAATGCGAACCCTGCTTCGCAATTATCATATCTGAGGGTCGGGGTTCGCAATTCCCATATCTGTAACCTGCATTTTTTTTTATACTTAGTCGATTTTTAAGTCATTTTAACCCCATTTTCAAAACACAACTCCTTTGGGCGATTTTTCAAAGAGCAAACCTTCTTCCAAATCAATTGTAAGTTAGTTTTTATTCATTTCTTTCAATCATTTACATCTTTTAACATGATTTCAACTTAAAATCAAAGATATTCATGAGGAAATTGGGTGTTTTGGGTAGAACCTAGGTTTTTCAAAAATTGGGGATTTGGACCTCAATTTGAGGTCCGATTTCAAAATAAATTATATATTTGAGTTCGTGGCAGAATGGGTAATCGGGTTTTGGCTCGAACCTCAGGTTTTGACCACGTGGTCCCGGGGGCGATTTTTGACTTTTTGGGTAAAACTTTGGAAAACTTATTTTTATGAATTGGGGTTGATTCATTTAGTGTTTATTAGTGTAATTAAGTAATTTGTGATTAGATACGAGTGAATTGGAGGTAGAATCGCGAGGTAAAGCTATACTTGAGGCTTGAGTTGTATTCAAGGCATCGAGGTAAGTGTTTGGTCTAACCCTAGCTTGAGGGACTAGGAGTTGAGTCTTGTTTGCTAATTACTTCTTGTTGAGTACGACGTATTGGCATGGTGACGAGTATCTATACGTTGGTGTCTAGCATTACCGTGAGTCTTTAAATTGTGAATATCTTGATTTCGTTGTATTTCTCTTGCCTTGGTGATGATTCCTATTTGATGATAAAAGTTTGTGAAAGAAAATTGTGACCTATAAACAACAAGGAGCATTGGCTCAAGTTATATTACAATTGTGAACGTATATGAAATGGTTGAACTCTTTGGAGCATTGGCTCAAGTGGTAAAGTGATATATGAAATAAAAGTGAAAGGAAGAGAAAGAGTATTTAAATTGTTCCCTTGCCGGGATATTGTCTCTCGTTGATTATTTTCCCTTGCCGTGACGTTGAGATTATTGATATTGTACCCTTCCCGGGATTTAATTGTTTTAATTGTGTTCCCGTGCCGAGATTTCTATTAATTATTTTTTATTCCTTTGCCCCTTGTTTGTGATTGTTTTTGGGTGAGGAAGAGTATTAAAGCACGAAGGGTGATGCCATGCATTGTTTATTTATTGTGAGGAAAGAGAGTAAAGCACGAAGGGTGATGCTGTGCGGCATGATGTACCATTCTGTGCCGGTTTTATTGATTATATATGAGAAAAGAGAGTAAAAGCACGAAGGGTGATGTCGTGCACACTTTATTATATCATTGCTTGGTGAGGATGAGAGTAAAAGCACGAAGGGTGATATCGTGCACTTGTTGCTTTCTGCTTCTTATTTAATGTCTGAGTTGTGTTGTTTTCCTTCGCTACTGTACACTTTTACTTGAAGTTGTTATTTCCCCATAGCATGCTCCCCGTCCTATATTGGTTACTTGTCTTTGTATTCCGATTCCGCTATATAAGTATATATAACTGCACAGGTTTATGTGGTAGTCCGGTCTAGCCTCGTCACTACTTCGCCGGGGTTAGGCTAGGTACTTACCAGCACATGGGGTCGGTTGTGATGATACTACACTCTGTGCTCTTTTGCACAAATCCCGGTGTCGGCGTAGCTTATGGTGCGCAGCAGTAGTCAGGGAGTCGAGCTTCAGTCTACGAGACTCCGAGGTAGCCTTGCTGGTGTCCGTAGGCCCGATGTCTCTTCTTTCAGTTTTTATGCTCTGTTGACATTTGTATTCGAGATAGACTATGTCCTTTATTTCAAACTCTTATTTGTAATAATCCTAGACAGTTTGTGTATTGTTGTGATACCAGGTGCTGGGGAGAGACTTGTATTGGCTTTCTAGACGTTGTTTCGATATTTAGTTCAGACTTCCGCTAAATTTTACTTTTTCGTAGTCTTTTTTATTGCTTATTCATTGATAATTTAATTGTTTAATCATGTATAAAACAAGATAGGTCAATGTTTTCAAGGGTTCTTGGCTTGCCTAGCTACCACGAGTAGGCGCCATCACGACCCCCGAGGGTGGAAAATCCGGGTTGTGACACTTGTGCAATCAGAAATCTTTCTTGAAGATTCTGTTAATATATTTTAATGTATCTCACTATATTTTATTGTATTAATTGTCTTTTTTCCATTGTATTTCAATGTATCTCGCTCTATTCTATGTATTTCATTGTATTCACTATCTCGTTGTATTCCATAAATGTATTTATATATTTTTTAATTAATATAATTTATGTATTTAGATGTATATATGTATTCAAATTGCTTTATTTTTGTTGTATTTATCGGCTGGGAAAAATATTCAGCGTATGTTGGGTCAAATACAGATTATAGGTGATGTAATTTAGTTAGTTGAGTTATACTAGGAGTCTATTATGTTAATTGATTTACTTTCTGTTTAAAACCAGCTGAATAGATCATGATTTGTGCTATTTACGTTACTGCATTCACAAATTACATATCGTAAATATAGTAGAATACAGTCAAATACAATAATATGTCTACTTGTAATCCCCTATTTCATGCCGTGAATACAGTCGAATACAAAAATCTATCTAGTTGTAATCTCCTATTTTACGCCGAGAAATGCTACTGTATTCATGAATACAGTAGCTTAAATACATCAAATACACTCTTAAAAACCTGAAAATATAGATATAAGAAGAAATATAGTAAATGGTAGCTACAACTAGCTAATAACCACTAAAACATAGTGGTTTCTGAAAGTTTCCCTAATACGAATTCAAGTAGAGATTGTCACTCTGTAACAATTAGGCCAGCTAAATTATTTGTGTGGGCCAATTATATCAAGGATTTACAAAACAAAATTCAGGTAAACTAATAGAAGAATTAATTTAAATAGTTGTTTATCCAATTGAAAATAGCTAACGAACATATAATATGTGTATATTGTATATATAATATATATATAACCATGTAAAATTAGTATATAATTTATATAAACCGATTATAAAAAGTAAATAATGAATACGATCAGTTATTGCGTAAAGACCCAAAATGATACTAGGGCAAGTACTTTCACAATTAGCCGTATTTAGGACCCTTATTTAAAGATATTTTAAAATTAGACATATGGCTCATGTTAATATCTTATATTTAATATGTACACTTTACATCGTGTTGTAGTGGTATGCAAATCTTAATTATGGTGATAAAATAAAAATTGGTGGCAACTTTTTGAGGAAGTTATGTATTTGGCCTATATAGAAAAAGAAAAGGTTGAAACCAGATGTGTGAGCATTGGAATGAAGCTTATATGAGCTATGGAGGAAGAAGAAGTGAGAAAACCCTCGAAGGGTCGAGAAGAGGAGAGAAACAGAGAGAGAAAGAAGTAAAAGAGAAATAACCATATTCTTTCTACATTTCTTTAATGGAGTATAGATATTTACAATAAAAAATACGTAATGGCAAAATTACAAGTAATTGGGCCCGGGTTCTATACAATGTCTATTGGGTAAGATTATTTAGATGGACTGCCAGATTGGGCTATAACATCCCCCCGCCCCTAACCTCCAAGCTTGAGAGTGAAGAAATGCCAAGCTTTCCAAGTATGCCATAATGCAGCCGAGTAGATAAAGCCTTGGGCATGATATCAACCAACTGATCTGGACTAGAAACAGAGTGTAAAGAGAGAAAAGCCTAACATGTAGACATTCACGGACATAATGGCAATCAATCTCAATATGCTTTGTACGCTCGTGGAAGACAGTATTCTTGGCTATATGTAGAGCAGTCTCACTATCTCAATATACATGAACAGTACTAGAGATAGGAAAACCAAGGTCACCGAGCAATCTGATTAGCCAAGCTATTTTAGCAGCAACTTTCCCTAGAGCTCTATATTCAGCTTCTACTGAAGATAGGGAGATGGTAGATTATTTCTTACTCTTCTAAGAGACAAGACTGCGACCAAGTGTAATATAATAATCACTGACAAACATCCGAGAAATAGTGCAAGAACTCCAATCAAAATCAAAAAACCCATAAGAGACATATCAACAGAACTGGAAAGCAGGATACCCTATGTAGGGCCATTCATGAGATACCTAGACATGAATGGCAACCAACATGTATAGAACCTGAGGGTGTCGAAGAAATTGGCTAAGATGTTGAACAGAGAAAGAGATGTCATGCCTTGAGTGTTGCAGAAAGTTCAACATTCTAGTCATCCTTTTACACAGACTAGGATCGGATTTATCTGTTACCCGTTTATTTCACTGAATTTATTATTTTTGCGCTCTTTCTCTCTCTCACACTCTCTCTCTATATATATATATATACACCACATAGGCCCCATGCATAGAAAATATGTAGTACGTAGCAATTCAATAACTTGAAAAAATATCATTTGACTTTCAATGATATAATGAATAAAGAGATCAAAAGATTCTCTTTAAATGCATGGCATGACATGCATATTGCATAACAAAGAGATGGAAGTAAAAAAATATTTGCTAAGAAAAGTTCATTTTCTTTTTTGTTGACCAGAAAAGGATTAGATAAAGAATTTAATGTATTTTTTGGGTAGATTTTTTTTTTGGTCGATAGAGGGTTTACAATTTCCTTTTTTCCCCTCCTTATTTTAACATGGGAAGAAGAAGTCTATAAGAACATACCAAATGAAGGAAGAAAAAGGAGCACGTCTGCTGCTAGAATTAAAAAAATGACATGAGATTAGAAAGAATAAAAAGCAAAAGATGATGCTCTAATCAACTGAAATTTAGTAATTGGATAAGTTTTTTTAGTTTTCAGTTTTGTCTTTCTCTTAGATTTTCTTTTTGTGGAAGTTGGAAGAGGATTCAAAACAATTCTAAATGTCACTCATCCTAAGAATTACTATATACCTAAAGTAATTTTTTGGCATACTACTACAAGAAAAATAGCCTTTAGGGAAGGAAAAAATAGTCCTTAAAAGTTAATTTCTAGTCCCTAAAAGTCAATAGCGACAAAAAATATCTGGTCTCTACCCGTCGCTATAACCTCCGCTGCTAAAAGTCAATAGCGTCGGAAGTTGGGTCTAGTCCTAAAATACAATATATAAGACATGTTAATCAGGTTGTTAAATGTTTAGCGACTAGTTATTCTAGTCCCCAAAATAATTCTAGGAATCACATTAATTTTACTTATTTCATTCTTGTGCATGTCAAATACAATTTGGTAAAATGAAACCCTGATAAAAAACCAACTAATATAGCAATAAATGTTTCTTTACAAAAATTGATAAACATTCCATTAATGTAGTCGTCATTTACAGGTATTCTTCAATTAAGCAATCACAATATTATTTACACAACTCTCACAAAAATTCTAGCTAACATCCCTAGATATTATACAAAGTTTATTCAATATTCCAAGCAAAATGATAGTCAATTTGTATGCCTCCAGATAAGCTTTTTTTACTTGTAAACTTTAATCTCCAAAACCTGTAACAAGTTTTAAAATTTCACTTCAGAAAAAATAAAAAAAATCAACAAGATAATTAGTTAAAGAATATCTTATAATTTTCCCTAATAATGATTTAATTATTTATCCAAATTCATCAAATGCGGCCATACACACTTCAAAAATTAAATAGCAACATTAAAGGGACTGCATGAACATGAATAAAAAACTGAATTAGATCTTTGGAAAATATGTTCAAGGATAATTTTATCTACTACCCGGGTTAAAACGTTAAATATAATTTTGAAATAACTTCTTGGCTAAAGGTAAAAATCACAAGTCTCGTCAAAAGCATAACCATCTTTCATGCTAAAGTTGTATAAGTTTTGCCCTTGCACAGGTTTTATGTACAAACACATGGGTCATTGCTTCATTTACTTTAAAATAAGGGGTTGAGACTTGAAAATCTTCACTTTTTTTTGGTTCTTTTGGCTGAAGAATGTACATTAACCAATCTTGACTTCAATTGGGTGTTTCAAGATTTTGCAAACATAACTTAGCTCTATACTTATATCGCAGATATATCATTCTGCTGGTATGTCTCTCTATATTGTTAGTACATAGTAGCATTGCCTTTTGTTTCTTTTAACTAATTAAAGTAGAGACTTTTTAAATGCCAAAGAGTACTTGACTTCTAAGTGAGTAGCTTGACTTCTAATGCATTATTTGCAGCTGATATTAACTTTGTAACAAAAAATTTAGAACATAGTTAATTTAACACTTAAGGAATGATAATACTTTGGCACCTGGTGGAAGGAAGCCATATTTAGTAGCATTCACAATGGATCCGACCTCATTTTTTGTCTTTGATTGTTTCACATTAAACCTACTAAAAAATCAAAAGAAAACAAAATAAGAAAGACATGATGAAAATAATGTATTAGAAGAAAAATCATGTAGTCAGAATTTACACGTTAATATAGGAATACATAAAAGATGTTTTACCTCGTCCACTCTTTTTTGTTTACTTTGTAAAAGATTTTCTAATTATTTATATGACGATCCGGTCAGTCGTCTCATGAGTTACCGCTCCGTTTTCTCTATTTCTACTTTTTTATGCTTTGTTTATCCGTATTTTGGGGTATCGGATCGGTCGGATCGAATCTGGAATGATTTTGGTTAGGTTTGAGATGCATAGTCTCTTTTGAGAAAGCTTAAATTGGAAAAGTCAACCAGATATTGACTTATGTGTTAGAGGGATCAGATGTGAGTTCTGATGGTTCGGTTAGCTTCGGGAGGTGATTTGGGACTTAGGAGGTTGATCAAAATGAATTTTGGAAGTTCGGGGTAGATTTAGGCTTGAATTGACGAAGTTGATATTTTAGCGATTTCTGGTTGGTAGGAGAGATTTTGAAATAGGGGTCGGAATGAAATTTCGAGAGTTACAGTAGCTCCTTTGTGTTATTTGGGAGGTGTGTGCAAAGTTTCAGGTCATTTAGATGTGGTTTGGTTGGGTTTTTGATCAAAAGTGGAATTTGGAAGATTTTGGAAACTTAGGCTTGAATCTGATGTGTTTTGGTTGATTTGATGTTGTTTGAGGAGTTTTGAAGATTGGTACAAGTTTGAATAAGGTTTTGGGATACGTTTGTGCCTTTGGTTGAGGGCCCGGGGGCCTCGGGTGAGTTTCGAGGGGTTGAACGGATCATTTTCAAGTTAAGAAAGTTGCAGATTTTTGGTTTCAATAGTTGCATGCATTTTGGTCTTTGCGTTCGCGAGTGGACCCTCGCGTTCGCTAAGAGTCAGGAAGGGAGGCGTCAGATTTTGCCTTCACATTCGCGAAGGGGATTCACACGTTCACGAAGGGCCGATATAGTAAGCATCGCGTTCGTGAGAGACTTGGTCGCGTTCGCGTAGGTTTGTGAGGCTGAGGCATCGCGTTTACGATGGTAGGATCGCGTTCACGATGGTAGGATCGCGTTGGCGTAGGTTTGTGAGGCAATGAAACCTTCTGCAAAAAATAGTCTACAATTTATCTATAATTTTTCTACAATTTCTGCAATATGTTTTATTCTTCTTCTTTTTCGAGTTTCAATCTGAATTTCAGTCAAAACCAAGTCTAATCTTCACCAATACCCTCAAAATTGAGATATAAACTCCAAAACATATTCCCAATTATTTTCAACAACATCCAATCAAAACAAATAATGATTTTTGAAAACCCAAATTTGAATTCAAAGCTTCAAAGCTTTCTAATGGCTGTCAATGGTGGAATTACTGCTCTCTTGTCTCTTTGAAGGTTTGTTCTTCTTCATTGAGAAAATTTGAAGTTGAAGGTAAATGTGTGTGTATGAACTTTGAAGATTTGACTTCAATTTTGATGAACTTTGTTGTTCTTCATTGATAAACTTCAACTAGAGTAAAATGGGGAACCAACTTTGTTGAAGGGTTTCTTCAAATTTCTGTGAATTTAGAGGGAGAACTTGGTTTCAGAAGATGGAAAATGGTAAAAAGAACGTGGGTATGGGTAAAACGTGGATGAGACTGAGGGGTTAGGAGAGAAAAACGTGCAGATTCCTTTAATTAAGGAGTAAAAATTTAAAACTAATTATACCCTTAATTAATTATGGTATAGAATTGGTAATTTGGTATACTAAGTGTAATTAAGTCAAACCTTAAACATTGAGGGTAATAAAGTTTTCTATGTGGCATAGGAATGTAAAAATCTCTGAATGAAATTTTTTCATTCCTATACCCTATATCGAGGGTATGCCTTTTTAGGTGTCTTACCAATTTGATATATTGCCTGAACTTTAGGATCAAGTTTATGCCTGTAGTAAGGGCGTACAAATTTTTCATGCCTTTGAGGTCTTATAATTTTGGGTACTTGGTATAAGTATTGTTCATGCCTTGCTTGAGGTCTTATAGATTTTTCATATCTTTGAGGTCTTACAGTTTTGGAACCTTGGTATATGTATTGTTCATGCCTTGCTTGAGGTCTTACAAATATTGTTGTTGCCTTATGTAGGTCTTAAGAGATTGAGTCTGCCCGCTTAGGGTCTTATGGCCTCGGGTTTTTTTTATGAATGGCAATCGGCGACACTCCCCGAGTCATCAAGGGTTCCTTGGCTCGGCCACGCCACACTGACTTTGAGGGTGATTTCTTCTTTCATTACTTCACTCGCCATGTTTAATCCATTGAGGACTTGAGTGGCGAGCACGATTTGGTCAAGCAGTCCGAGCTGTTCTATTTCCCTTGGCCTGATAATGTTGGCCGAGCTACCTGGGTCCACGAGTACACATTTTATTTGGAATGCATTTACGAGGAAAGAGATTACCAGTGCATCATTGTGAGGCTGAGACAAGGTCTCAGTGTCTTATTTGCAAAACGTGAGGGCATCTTCGGGTATGTATCCCCATGTTCGCTTTTCTCTGGTGATACATATTTTCGTCCTTCTCATCACAGGTTCCTGGGGAGCATTGACGCCTCCCAAGATTATGTGGATAGCATGTTGCGGCTCATTTGTTTCGTTCTTCTTGGCCGCCTCTCTTTCTCGGAACTGGTTTTTAGCCCGGTTGCTTAAGAATTCTCGGAGGTGACCTTTATTGAGTAGCTTGGCTATTTCCTCTCGGAGCGGTGACAATCCTCGGTCCTGTGGCCATGTGTTTTGTGAAATTTGCATGCTAAGATATAATTCCTTTGGGAAGGATCCGACTGTATGGGCTTGGGCCATCTGGTCTCTAATTTTGCTAATAGCAAACACGATGTCTGATATATCAACGTTGAAGTTGTATTCTGATAAGCGAGGTGCCTCAGTTGGCCGCATATTTCTATCAAACCCGGGTATGTTGATGAGTCCCCGAGGATTCTGTCCTTGATTCATCAATCGATCGTTGCGAGGTGGGTGGTGCCTCAGTGCATTCCTTCAGTCCTTGGTGTTTGGCAATTATCTTTCTTTATTTGGCTTCGGCTCATTCGTCAGAAGCCTGCTTGGGTATACTAAGCCCGAGGGGGAGCCTAGTTGGTCATCCTCGACCCTGATCTTTGACTGGTATCGGTTGTGGACGTCCGACCAGGTCGCAACGGGATACTTGACCAAATTCTAATTCAGCTATTTCGAAGCCATCGAGCGTCATTCATTCAGGCCTTGAGTGAAGTACTGTACCGCCTAGTCGTTAGAGACTGGTGGTAGTTCCATTCGTTCCACTTGAAAGCGAGATACGAACTCTCGCATCATTTCATTCTCCCTCTACTTGATTTTGAACACGTCAGATTTCCTTGTTGCTACTTTGATAGCACCGATGTATGCCTTTATGAAGGAGTCCGCCAGCATGGCAAACGAGTCTATAGAGTTTGGAGCTAGATTGTGATACCACATCATGGATCTCTTTGAGAGCGTTTCCCCGAACTTCTTTAGTAAGACAAACTCAATCTCGTCGTCCTTTATGTCATTGACCTTCACTGCACAAGTGTAAGCAGTAATGTGTTCATTGGGTTCTGATGTCCCATTGTCTTTTGGGAGTTCTAGCATTCTGAACTTCTTTGGAATGGGTTTCGGGGCCGCTTTCTTGGGGACGGCCTTTGTATGAACTTCTTTAAATCCACGCCTTTCAAGACCAGGGGTGCACCAGGAATTTCGTCGACCCTGAAGTTGTAGGTCTCGACCTTCTTATCGTTGGCTTCTATCATTTTCTCGCCCGATTCGATCCTTTTGATGAAGTCCTCTAGCATCTTCACGATGACAGGATCGGCTATTAACCCGTTATAGCTCGATCTCTCCGGCACCTATTTGGCCAGGGGAGCGATCCCCGGTGCTACCGAGCTAGGGGTTTTCTGGTGTCTTTGCAGCTGAGCAATAGCCAGCTGCTGTGCCTGCAACATTTCAAAAATAACATGAAGGCTAACCTCCCGTTCTTCCCTGGTTAGGGTTTTCTGAGCCTCTTGTGGGTCTCTTTGGTGCACGCTCCTGTTGGTGTGTGAGCTTATATCGACCTGCTGGGCGCCGCGTGAACCTATGCCCACTGAAATTGGTCCTGGGGCATACTTGAGGTTTCGTGGTGGCACACCAACATTTGGAGCAGCCACATCATTCTATTCGTGGTTTTCAAGATTATCGTTTTCAACTCTATTTACCGAGCCAGACATTTTATCCTGAAATCGAAGATCTTGGACAAGAAAAGGTGTGAAAGATAACTTGAATTATGTTATGAAACCAGCAAGAAAATAATCACTATTATTTTTAGCCCCACTATGGGCGTCAATCTATTTTCCGTGAAAATGGTAATAACGATTAATTTGTTGATGGGACTCTAAAAATACGTGATCTATTTTTATGTTAGTTGTTAAGCAGTTGATGCTAGATGTGTGAGATTTAGAGATAAAATAAAGTTAAGGAGAGAGCTATATTCAAACCGATAAGCTAGTTATTCGGGGCCTCGAGCGTGTCAATTCGGGCCTCGAGGTCGATCTCTTGGCTCGGCTACGAGCTATCGAGGGTAATCGTGATAGGTCTTAACAGTTATAAAATAATCAGCGAAGGCTCTTTATGGCCAATGGTAAGCAATAAATGAAGAACAGATGTGAAGATAATAAAAGGAATCAATAATATCAAGAGAGTATGTTAGAGAGCAAGAGAATATTCTTGTATATTTCTTGTGGAGTAGATGGAGCAACATCCGCCCTTTACAAAATGGTAAGGACCTCCTTTATATAGGAGGAAAATTCTAACATAGTACAAATTATATTAATTGCAAAGATATGGGGATGGGACAACTAGATATGACACCCTGATTCAGGTTTAGAGTAGGCCGGCAGGCTTTGTTAGTCCTAGCCATGTACCTTGGGACTTCCCCTTTCTTATCATGGTCGTGGTCACCATTGTCCCTAGGTCGGGTGTCGACGAACCCCGAGGGAGAAGACTCGGCCACGGCCCTGTAGCATTGAGACTTCAAGATGATCCTTCGAAATGCCTTAATGGTGAGAAATTGGCCTTTTTGATTTCGCCGTATACACATTTATTATATATTCGTCAACTATTTTTAATTATAAGATTGGATGGACGGCTATTTAGATTAATTCTTCTATTATTTTACCTGATTTTTGAATTGTAAATCCTTGATACAATTGGCCCAAACAAAATAATGTAGCAGGCCAAACTGTTAAGTGACAATCTCTACTTGAATTCATATAGAGATTTTTAAATTCCTATACACTCTATGTTACCCTCCCTACTCAAGTTTTACTATAATTATATTTTATATACCCAATTACCATTTATGTATATTTTAAGGTAATTAATAAAAATAATTATTGTAATAAAATCACTTTATATCTTCCACCCCCACCCCCCACATATCTTGCACAAAAGAGCAGCAATTCTACCATTGACAACCATTAAAAAGTTTTAAAACTTTGAATTCGAATTTGAATTTTTAAAAAAATATTATTTGTTTGAATTGGGTGTTGTTGCAAAGAATTAGTAATTCTCTCTATGTCTCTCTCTATTCCTCAATCCCTAATTTCAGTAATGTAAAGCAAAGGAAAAGAGAGCAGCATACCATTGACAGCCATTAAAAAGCTTTGAATTCGAATTGGGTTTTCAAAAATCATTATTTGTTTGGATTGGGTGTTGTTGCAAATAATTGGGAATATTATTTGGAGTTTATATCTCAATTTTGAAGGTGTTTTGGTGAAGATTAGACTTGATATTGGTTGAATTTTAGATTGAAACTCGTCGAAGAAGAAGACATGATATACATTATATTTACGAAATTGTAGAAAAATTATATTATGTTATTCGTATATATATATATATATATATATATATATATATAATAAAAGCCATCATTGATGTATAAACCACTGAGGGAATTCAGAGGTTAATCGTTTACTCCAGAGGATGAACCACGAATGCTTTCCAAGTTGGTTTTGGAAAGTGAAAGCATTCGCTGCCTGGTAGTCATAGTAATTGTAAAATAGTGGGTCAAAAGGCTGAGAAAGTATATATATATATATATATATATATATATATATATATATATATATATATATATATATATATATATATATANATTGTATAAAACTTGTATTTAAGTTGTATGTTATTGTAATTGTATTTAACTGAGTAGAAATAATATATGAAAATTGTAGATAATTTGTAGATTAGTTGTATAATATATAATTAGTTGTATGAAATTTGTTTTACTATGTATAAATCAGATACAAAATATACAAAAGACATATTATATAAAATTTGTATTTGAGTGGTATGATATTGTAGATGTATATAACTCGGTAAAAATAATGTAGATAAGTTGTATAAATCTCATCCATATTTGGAATATTATTTCCTCTTGAGAAAAAGCCACGTTTATGAGATTTAACACCTCTCTTTGTAGAAGAAGAAAAATCACCTTTGAATCTATAAACCTTGCCATTATTTTAAGTTTTTGCACCACAACTTATGGAACTTTGAAATGCAAAAACCCCATAAGAAGAATAACACATAAAAATGAAACTCAATTGTTTCTTGCTAAAAATCCAAGTTATGGCTCATGGAAATTTTCAAGAAAAGATCTATATTTTTCTATTTTTTCTTGAACATATAAATTGGTCAGTATTTGATAACCATGGAACGTTATGCATTTGACTTAATACGTCAGTCCAAACTTAATGCATAAATTAAGTCCCAAATGTGATGAAATTGGTCAGTATTAAACAGCATGGTGCACATTCAATTGCATCTGGAGAGAAGAGGGGAGAGAAGAGAGAAAAAAGAAAAAGGGTGTAACTAAATACCTTGATTGAAGGTACAAATAATGGATTTGGGAGTCTTTTAAGGTGGATTGCATATATTTTATAAACAAAACTTATTTATACCAGGTAAATAACTAAACATGGACATTTAGGGTAATAAAATTTGTAATAGGGTATAGGAATGAAAATTTTTCATTCATATATATAAGGATAAAAGCCCAATGACTTGAAAACTAACTACAAACAACAAGAAGGGCTGAACAACAAGGCCCCAAAGAAACAAGGGGCAATGGACCTGAACTTCCCCCAATTGCTTCAACGGAAGAAAATTCCTATTTTTCTTTTATTTTTCGGAAAAGAAAATTTTGATTATTATAACATAAAAAACAAAAGAAGAAAATGAGATACATATTTAACTTATATATACTTTTTGTCTAATTTTTAAATATTTTAATTTTCCCATGTTGAAAAAGCTCATATGCCTCGGTCTTTAGTAGGTAGAAGTAGAGAGAAGTGTTCAGGCAAGTCATGGAACGACTTTAGTTTACCGAGGAAATGACCATTGATATGAGGATGTGGAGGTTAAAAATTAGGATAGAAGGTTCGTAGGTAGTCAAACATATTTTTGTTACCGATGGTTTTTGGGTTGTCTGGTAGTTTTTCTTGTCCTAGATTGCTAGCATTTTATGTTATTTTCCTATTATCTTTTGCTTTGATTTTTTAGTATTTTATTTTGCTACTGCTGATTGCTATTGTTTCCTTCCATTTATTTTCTGGCTCAGTGATTGTTGTTACTATATTTATGGCCCTCTCTGTTGATATTCCTTGGTTTTACTGTTTCTTTTCATCTTTCTTGAGTGGAGGGTCTATCGAAAATAGCCTTTTTACTTTTTCATAAAGTCTGGGTACACACTATTCTCCGCAGACTCCGCTTGTGAGATTCCAATAGATTGCTGTTGTCATTAATTTTACCATATTAAATTGATCTTATTCAATTTAACTTTGAAGTATAATCACGTGAACTCTTGAAACGGGAAACATAACAACTAAAATGGAAATAGAATAGCAAATTGAACACTACAAGAAAAAGCCTTATTAGGGACCAACATTTAATAACGGGGTTCAAATCTGGTCCCTAAAAGTACATTACTAGGGATGAGAGTATATGTTGGTCCTTAATTGTCTAATTTTTTATTAAACCGATGAAGGGAATTAAGTCTAGTACATAAAAAGGTTTCTAGCTGGTCCTTGAATCATATAATTTTAGCGCAAAAAAAGGCGCCACACCAAATTAGAATAAAATTTTAAAAATTTAAGTAACAAATCTTTATCTTTTTCAAGGAAATAAGAAACCTTAGTTGGCTCCCACTCACGGCTTATCTCCTTCAAAGAACTTAAAATCCCTAAATTACTATCCTCTAACCTAAAATCTTCATATTTTTCTCAAAGTCTATGAATAACGGTATGTATACTGAAACCAGGGCCACATTTTGCAGTTTTTCATTTCTGTCAAGGTAGATTTAAAATCCATTTGTGCAGGTTTAGGGAGAAGATTAAACTAGGAATGGACGATTATCTCACCAAAAGTAAGCATACTTTCTTTCTCTACATATATCCTACGAGACAACCTTTATTTATTACTTCTCATCTGGGTTTTTGTTAAATATAGGGTTTTTTAATATACTTTCCTTTACCGATTCTGTAATGATCCGACCAATCATTTTGAGCTCTAGCACGTCGTTCAGCAGTCAGAGGTCATGAGCAGCTTCATTTCAGGTATTATGACTTGTACGTGTGGTGAGAATCGAATTTCGGGAAGTTCAGAGTTGATTTGGAAAGAGAATTCTCATTTTAGAAGCTTAAAGTTGAAAGAATCAACTAAGATTAGATTTTTAAGTAAACGACCTCGGAATCAGGATCTGAAGGTTTCAGCAGGTTCTTATGATGATTTAGGACTTGAGCGTATTCCCAGATCGGGTTTTGGATGACTCGGGAGCGTTTAAGCGCCTATTGTGGAAAGTAGCATTTTGAAAGAAATTTCATAAGTTTGGGTTGAAGTGCATTTCAGTGATATCAATATCCGTTTGGGATTCTGAGTCTAGGAGCAGCTTTATATGGTGATTCTGGAGTTTGGAGCGCGATCGAAAGTAAATTCGGAGGTCCGTAGGTCATTTTGGAGCCATTTGGCTAAAGATAGAAATTTGAAGGTTTTTAAGAAGTTTGACCATAAGTGGACTTTTTGATATCAAGGTTGTAATCCGATTCCGAAAGTTGGAGTAGGTTCGTAATGTCGAATATGACTTGTGTGCAAAATTTGAGGTCAATCGGACGTGATTTGATAGGTTTAAACATCGAAAATAGAAGTTTGAAATTCTAAAGTTTATAAAGATTGGATTGTAGGTTGATTCATAATTTTAGCGTTGTTCGATATGATTCGAGGCCTCGAGCAAGTCCGTAATGTGTTTTGGGACTGGTTGGTGTGATTGGTCGGGGTTCTGGAGGCCTTGGGATGATTTCGGATGGTTGATGGAGGGATTTTGGAGGTGGATGATATCAGATTTTTTTGTTGCTTCTGGTATTCCAGCTTCTGCGAAAATGGGACCGCATAAGCGGTGTCGCAGGTGCGAAGAGAAGACCACAGAAGCGGTTTTTGGTTTGGTGCAGCAGGCTCCACAGATGCTGTGGTTTTTCAACAGAAGCGGAACCGCATCAGCGAGCGAAGGACCGCAGAAGCAGAAAGTTTGGACTCTATTGGAAGCCGCAGAAGTGGCAGATGGTCCGCAGAAGCGGGACCGCGAAAGCAAAAATTCTTCCGCAGAAGCGAAAAAGTGCTGGAGGCAGAGAATTGTTTTAAATCCGGAATTTGGCCATTCTTCTTCCATTTTTTACTTGGCATGGGCCATTTTTGAGAGCTTCAAGTGGGGATTTCCGTCATCAACATCAAGGTAAGTTAGCCCCACCTATTTTGAGTTAAATACATCAATTATGTATGGTTTTAATCGTAAAATTGGTAGAAAACTTGGGGTTTGAGGGAAGACCTAAATAATTATTGTTCATGGAATTTAACCACGATTTGGGGTATGGAATTAGGAGAAAATCATATATTTGAGTTCATGAGGCTATAGGTAAACTTTATCTTTGAAAATTTTTGGAATTCGGGCACGTGGGCCCGAGGGCATTTTTGTTAACTTTTCGATCGGGGTTGGGAATTATTATAAATTGGATTATAATGGTACCTTAGCATATATTAATGGATTTGCATAATTATTGGCTAGTTTTGGAGCGTTGTGCATTGATTCGAGTCTTCAGAAGGGCGTGGAATGCTGGTTATGGACCTTCAGAGCGAGGTGAGTCTCCTTTCTAACCTTGTAAGAGGGAATTGTCCCCATATGTGAGTTAATTAGTTAGGTGCTCCTATTTATGGGGGCTACGTATGCACAAGGTGATGAGAGTCCGTGCGTAGCTACTATTATGCTATTGTCCGGGCAGTCTAGGACCCAAAAGCAAGCTATACTTGGATTAATTGTAAACTTATCGACATTTGAATTGCTTAAATCACCTCGAGTTAGTAAATGAATTTCCACAAAAGATTAAACTTCATTTTCAAAAATCTTTAAAAGAGAATTGACTTTTCTATGGATAATTGTTCCTGGTTGACTACTTGATTGATCGTCTGGGTGTGTTTAATTTTCGAACTGGCCGAACACCTCGGCGGATTAAATAGATGCATCTATAGGCGCTTCGTCGACCCTCGGCAAGTGCACAGTTTATTTTTGTTGGATCTGGTCGTTGCCTCGGCATAATATGCGCATGCTTGCATTGCTTATCGTGAAACTTATTGAAGTTGATATTGCCTTTTATGGCCCTCTATAAACTAGTAAAGATAAAGAAAAGTAAATCTTGGAATTTCCTTATTATTTGAGAAGGTGTTTCCTGTTTTCTTGCTCTATGAGTTACAATTGCTAGGTAAATCCATGTTTTCCTCACATATTCACCATGTTATTATTTGACCACTAGAAAGTGTTGAAGTCGACCTCTCGTCTCTACTTCTTCGAGATTAGACGGGATACTCATTGAGTACACGTTGTTTTCGTACTCATACTACACTTCTGTGCATTTTTGTTGCACAGGTATATGAAACTCTAGCAGCCTACAAGGCGTAGTAGCACGAATGATTCTAGGACTAGGTGAGTTGCATTATTCGAGGCGGTCCGTAGCTAGTATAGTCCCTTCCAGTATGTTGTATTTATTTCCTGTCCACTGTATTCCAGATGGATGTTGTATTTTATTTCCTCGGTAGATGTTCATGCACTTGTGACACCGGGTTCTGGGATGGTTTGGAAATATTTTGTACTAATTGCTTATTATTTAATTTGAATTGAAGCAATTATCTTTTTATTTATGAAAAATTGAAGAAAAATCTTAGTTTTCAAGATTGTTAAAAACGAGAACTTCATTAAGTATTTTGGTTGGCTTGCCTAACCGCAGTGTCCGGTGACATCGCGACCCTTAGTGGATTTTGGATCGTGACAACATGGTATCAGACCACTAGGTTCCTAGGGTCTCACGAGTCATGAGCAAGTCTAGTAGAGTCTCGTGGATCGGTACAGAGACGTCTGTACTTATCCTCGGGAGGCTGCAGGACTGTTAGGAGTACTTCCCTTCTTGATTCCTTATTGTGCTATTTGATCCTTGGAGGCATATGCCTTTAATTCATTTTTACTCAATCTTACGCGACACGAACCGCTTGTTATAAATCAAGAACTTAAGAACCATAATGTTACTACAGATCTGATATGGGATATTTCTCCCGGTATAGCTGATCCGATTATTATCGTCGCTTTGTAGAAGGATATTTTATTGTTTCAGCTTAGTAGTGGTACTTCTGAGAGCTCTAAGGTTAGGCACAAGTTACCATGATGCTTATGAATGATTTTTCCGCAGTAGTGATATGATGGTAGGGTGTTGCCCACGTGTCGGGGTAGTGAATGACTTGAAGGGAAGTTTACTCAGTGTATGATTTAGAGATTCAGTATTTTACTTCTGGCAGCGGAAAGGCAATCGGACTAAGAATGTGCAGATTTACGATGATGGATTAACGAGGCTTGGTATTTGTAAGCGTGGAGGAATTCTCATCTGTGATGAGGTGTCATTGTCCTTGATGAATGTACTAAGCTCGCCGGTGTATGACTTTCTGCAATTCGCCTTTGGGAAAATCTTTTGGGAGATAGTATCAAAAGTGTGGTTGTTAGATATCGCAAGGTAAGGTGGTTCAGGATTGAACCAGCAATTCTAAGATAGATTTTATTTAAGGCAATAATTGAGTAGCAAAGTGTGAGGAAAGACATGAGGGAATTGTCAGGGTGAGTATAAGAGGCCAAGGGTCGAGTGATCGATTAAGGGGATGAGTTCCGCCAAAGTGGGAGAGTGGTGGAGTTGCATATGGGCTTTGCAGTGGGATGACCACGTGCTTTAAGGAGAGTTTGGAGTGATTTGAGAATGTTAGTGATTGATGATTGGGGTCTACGGATTTAATTTGAAGTATGGGCTATTATGCGGTAGGAGATTTGATATTACGAAAATGAGCTGCCTAAAAGAAAGAAGGATGCAGCATAACTTCGAATTGGAAGGTTGTTGCCACACATTTAAGTGATGTCCACGAGGGAAGAATGGACTTGTGCAGCTAAAGAGTGAGCTCGGACTCAGGATGGGTTATTGATGTCATAGTGATTGTATTCCGTGCAGTAGCATTGGGAGATGTCGAGAAGTGATTTCCACAGGTGGGTTATTCCCTGTGAACAGGTTAGAGGTCGCGAGGTTGGCGAAGCTCTGCGAAGAATTCTATTGGTTATGCAGAGAAAAGATCGGTCGTGCGAATGTGGTGGATGATTCAGAGTATAATAAATGGGGTTTTAAGGAAGGAATCCAAGAATTTAGGCGGATGATTGCGCAAGGTTATGTCAATGAGATCTAAGGAATCTTGCTGAATTCCAGAGTTGTGAAATAATGGCTTCAAGCTAAGTAGGAGAGTCCCACCGCCTATGATTGGGTGGAATGGTTAACTACTTACAAAATTTCTAGTTATTAGCATATTGAGGGGTTATCTCAGCTACGAGAAAAAACCATAAGTGGTAATTCGAGCTAATGAATTGTTGAAATGCATGTTATGGTTGGACTTATTGGCTCATGTTCAGAATTGGGAAAGGATTCAGAATCTATGCCTTGTATATATGCAGGTTTCAAAGGAAGTGATTTCCGCCGGGTGCCTTGAAGAGAGGGTATTCATGTGTTATAAGATTCATGGACTTGTTCATATTTGGGAACAAGTCAGAGCGGGTGGCTCTCAGTAACGGTCCTAGTGGATTCAAGGGGTAAAGTGTGGTGCCTAATGATTTCGAGCCTATAGGTACGGGATTCAGGCGTGGTAGCAGCTTATGAGAAGAGGCCAGGATGTTCTATGATATCTTGACTTGCAGTGTAGCATTTGGGAAATACAAAATGATTCGTGGGATTTGAGACAGCATGGCCTCATAATTTAAGGTCACTCGGAATGAGTTCAAATGAATCATTCTATGTGTTGAATGGAGTTGTTATTGCTTCTAAGGCGATCACGGTAAATCAAAAGAAGATAGATTGGTTAGCCATAATAGAGTTGGCATATTGGTGGTGGAGATCAGTGCCCTCAGCGTGATCAAGTTATGAGTGTGATTTGTGGCGGTACGTGCGAGGCCTGTTGGCCGCCGTAATTGATGTTATTCATGAGTATTCTATTGCTATGGCACGTTATGTGTGGGCGGTTCCCAAAAGGGTTGTGGTGAATTAGGCCACTACTTAAAGATTTGGATGTTCTACGGGTATGAGTATTCACCTATGTGTTGCTGTGGTTCTCCTGAAGTGAGTTCAGTGAAAAGCTTGATGTGATGAAGTATTAATCTATTAGCAATTCTGGAATTATGATGAAGAGTCGTGTTCTACCGTATATTGGCATATTGGGTGCAGAAAGTGATATAGAATCTGAAGTAAGGGTCAAGATTGCATTTCGGAACTGACAAGGATGTCACGAGCTCAGATGAGCAGGAAAGAGTTTCGATGTTCAAAGTAAGTCGGTATTGCCGTCAGTGTCACCTAAGATCGATGTTTTGTGAAAAAGGCTTTGCATCCTCGTTAATGATTCTTGAACGCTTTTCAGCGTTAGTGCGGTCGATTGTTTGGATGTGCGGACCCGTCATTCATTTCGGAAGGTTGTGGGAGCATGTCCCACAGGAAGATTGTATAAGTGTGACATGTAGTCACTTGATTAATTAAGGATTTAAACCAAGTATGAGGATGGTGGTAATATCATTAATTTGAGAATTTATTCTTGGAGGGCACTCTGTTTATTGGGTTATGGAGTGTAGAGGTTCGCTCCGGTTATGAGGGTCGTTCTTATGTGTTATGAGAAAAGGGGACTTATTATGGAACTTTGAAAGGATATTAGCCTAGTTGGTGCAATTACAAATTGGCTTGAGATTAGTGGATTGATTTAAATGTGAACATGGACTTATATCAGGCCAGATGCGTTCATCTCAGCAATGCGCTCCTTATGGAGGAGTAGTCAGGGTGTTATTTCATTGTCAGATGTTTCAAGCAGTGATACATTGCACCGTGTGAGTTATGAGACGGCTTGAGAAATTGCTTATGTGCTGAGGATCCGCGTAGAAATAAAGTTATATGAGCCAAATGTCTCTTGAGATTCAGATTGTATATCGCACCTCAATTGTGCTTGGGTTTTGTAGCTTATAACGCTATATGTTCACTCAGGGATGTTATTATGCAATTAGCATGCTTATGACCGATATTCGATATTTTGTTGTAATGAGCAAATTCAGCTCGATGTGCATCCCCTTATGCGAGATCTATGTGTGGATCGGGTGGCACGCCGCCATGGGTATGTTATTTGGATCGGTTTGTGCGCCGCAATAGTGTGATGTTGAGTATAGTCTTCTATATGCTATTTTTGTATGCTTTGCTTCCTATTTTCTAAGGAAGGTCTGTATTAGTGCGTGAGTTAGGTAATTCCATCTAGAGTTCGTTTTCCTTTTTGTATGACGTTCGAATTGGTAGCCTATTGGCACATTGTAGCATCATATGGGACTTTTGGTCATGTCGGGGTGGCTTATTGCCTGAACAGTTCGTACTGGGTAAGACGAGATCATTGGATTCAGGATTAGTGCAATCTGATTGTATGGAATATATTAAGGAGAAAATATCATTATTTGGTTCAGAATGTGGTAATGTTTCTTGTCAGAAGTATAGACTCAATGATTGGTTGACTCAACTGTTGATTATGAATTTCTGCACATCTCTTCCATTATGGCGGCATTGTAAGAGTTAGAGTAAGACCTCTGTATGTCATGGGGGTGCAATGGGAGCATCAAATTCGTGGAATTTTGACTAAGTTTATCAGAAAATGTTATTGTGGTCCAGCGAGTAAAGTGATGCTAGGCGTGAATTCAGCAAAGTTATGCAACCATGTTTGGGTACAGCGTATAGTGATTGATATGGTGATCATATGTTGGAAAAAGGCCGGGCATAGAATTTCGGATGTTGGAATTGGGCTCTAAGGCTTATTTTCTTGAATAAAAGGGAATATCTTAAAAATTTATCGAGCTAATGTGCTCAACTGAGTTGTGGTAGCACGGGGAGGTGCATGAGAAGTTAAACAGTGATTTCCGACTACTTTGGTGTAGTTCTCAGCAAGTTCGAGGACGAACGTATGTTTAAGTGGGAGAGAATGTAACGACCCGATCGGCCATTTTGAGCTCCAGCATGTCGTTCAGCAGTCATAGGCTATGAGCAGCTTCATTTAAGGTATTATGACTTATACGTGCAGTCGGAATCGAATTTCATGAAGTTCATAGTTGATTTGGAAAGAGAATTCTTATTTCGGAAGCTTAAAGTTGAAAGAATCAAGTAAGATTGGATTTTTAAGTAAACGACCTCGGAATCGGGATCTGAAGGTTCCAGCAGGTTCTTATGATGATTTCGTACTTGGGCATATGCCTAGATCAGGTTTTGGATGACCCGAGAGCGTTTTGGCGCCTATTGTGGAAAGTAGCATTTTGAAAGAAATTTCATAAGTTTGGGTTGAAGTGCATTTCAGTGATATCGATGTCTGTTTGGGATTCCAAGTCTGGGAGCAGCTCCGTATATTGATTCTGGAGTTAGGAAGGCGATCGGAAGTGAATTCGGAGGTCCGTAGGTCATTTTGGAGCCATTTGGCTTAAGATAGAATTTTGAAGGTTTTGAGAAGTTTGAACGGAAGTGGAATTTTTGATATCCGGGTCGGAATCCGATTCCGAAAGTTGGAGTAGGTCCGTAATGTCAAATATGAGTTGTGTGCAAAATTTGAGGTCTATCGGACATGATTTGATAGGTTTAAACATCGAAAATAGAAGTTTGAAATTCTAAAGTTCATAAAGCTTGGATTGGAGGTTGATTCATAATTTTAGCGTTGTTTGACGTGATTTGAAGCCTCGAGCAAGTCAGTTTTTGGGACTGGTTGGTGTGATTGGTCGGGGTCCCGGGGGCCTCAGGATGATTTCGGATGGTTGACAGAGGGATTTTGGAGGTTGGATGATATCAAATTTTTTTGCTACTTCTGGTATTCCCGATTCTGCAGAAATGGGACCACAGAAGCGGCATCGCAGGTGCGAAGAGAAGACCACAAAAGAGGTTTTTGGTTTGGTACAGCAGGCTCCGCAGATGCGGTTGTTTATCCATAGAAGCGGAACCGCATCTGCGAGCGAAGGACTGCAGAAGCTGAAAGTTTGGACTCTAGTGGAAGCCGCAGAAGCGGGACCGCGGAAGCAAAAATTCTTCCGCAGAAGCGAAAATGTGCTGGAGGCAGAGACTTGTTTTAAATCTGTGATTTGGCCATTCTTCTCTCATTTTTCACTTGGCATAGGCTATTTTGGCGAGCTTCAAGTGGGGATTTCCGTCATCAACGTAAATGTAAGTTATCTCTACCTATTTTGTGTTAAATACATCAATTATGTATGGATTTGAGTATGAAATTGGTACAAAACTTGGGGTTTGAGGGAAGACCTAGAAAATTATTGTTCATGGAATTTAACCGAATCTTTATCTTCGAAAAAATTCGAAATCCGTGCACGTGGGCCCGAGGGCATTTTTGTTAACTTTTCGATTGGGGTTGGGAATTATTATAAATTGGATTATAATGGGTATCTTATCATATATTAATGGATTTGCATAATTATTGGCTAGTTTTGGAGTGTTGTGCATCGATTCGAATCTTCAGAAGGGCGTGGAATGCCGGTTATGGACCTTCGGAGCAAGGTGAGTCTCCTCTCTAACCTTGTAAGAGGGAATTGTCCCAATAGGTGAGTTAATTGGTTAGGTGCTCCTATTAATGGGGGCTACGTACGTACGAGGAGACGAGATTATGTGCGTAGCTACTATTATGCTATTGTCCGGGTAGTCTAGGACCAAAAGCATGCTATACTTGGATTAATTATAAACTTATCGACATTTGAATTGCTTAAATCACCTCGAGTTAGTAAATGAATTTCCACAAAATATTAAACTTCATTTTCAAAAAGCTTTAAAAAGAATTGACTTTTCTATGGATAATTGTTCCTGGTTGACTACTTGATTGATCGTCTGTGTGTGTTTAATTTTGGAACAGGCTAATATGTGCATGCTTGCATTGCTAATCCATAAACTAATTGAAATTGATATTGCCTTTTATGGCCCTCTATAAACTAGTAAAGATAAAGAAAAGTAAATCTTGGAATTTCCTTATTATTTGAGAAGGTGTTACATGTTTTCTTGCTCTATGAATTATAATTGCTAGGCAAATGTCACGACCCCAGTTCACCCTCCATGAACATGTCGTGATGGAACCTAGTCCCTATGACTAGGTAAGCCTAACAATGCGGAAGATAAACCAAAATTTGCGAAAAAAATAAATGAAACTGAACTGGCAAAATAAATAGGGTTTAAGGTTCCGCTCGGCAGATACCACAACAATTCTCGAATCTAACAAAATCCCCAAAACCCGAAAACTCACAAATCACAAGCTAAGGGATACATAAGAGGCTCTGACTCAAGAATATCTATACAAAGGAGAAAATACTGGAAGAACTATAATCATTACAGAAAAGTTGGAAAGGGACTCCTCGGTCTGCGGACGTAGCAGATATACCTTAAAGTCTCTACCGATACGCCTCTTTCCAAGGCTGACAGAACTGAATGGGAGTACCTATATCTTCACAACAAAAATTTATAGAAGAGTAGTATGAGCACACCACGGCGGTGCCCAGTAAGTATCAAGACTAACCTTGAGGGAGTAGTGACGAGGAACCGTCGAGACACCTACCGGTCAATAAACAGTATAATCATGGTAGATAAGGAAACGATATATAAATATGTAAAGTCTGCATGGATATTCAAAAATGCTACAGATAACAATAAAGGGAAGGGGCAACAGTAACCACGAGAATATAATAAATGATGATACAAAATGACGACAGAATCACAATCCAAATCCTGAGATCAAGACACAGCAAGGGCCGCTAGTCAACAACTCATATCCCCCAATGATGTTCACTTAAGGTCTTATTCAACTCTTACTACAATTTCACCAAGTCTCGGATGAATCAAAACTCACGAAAGCCCAGCATCTGAAATCTAACACCTGGCATCCTGTGCCCCGTCAATCTCACGATCATGCTGGCAACTAACTGGATAACTAGGGCCCCTCTCACATATATAATGGATAACAAAGTCGTATCTCCACCCTTAGCAAAATCGGAAGGTATTCACCTCTAATGGCGAGAGTCCAACTACGTGTATGCTTGTGCGAGTGTGTTTAACAAGAACTCCACTAGCTAGTAAGTATAAAAGATGGAACGGCAAGTACTCGAAATGTTTGCACACGGATAGAATCAACAAAAACATTAGCTCAGAACAAAATGAGTTTAACAGGAGATCTCCCAGGATATCGTCCTATAGTCCCAAACATAAATATGTGTGCTAAGGATCTCTTGGTATCCCGAGGATCTCTTGGTATCCCGAGGATCTCTTGGTATCCTGAATATATGTACTAGGGATCTCTTGGTATCCTCAATATATGCGTTGGGGATCTCTTGGTATCCCGAGGATCTCATGGTATCCTCAATATAAGTGTCGGGGATATCTTGGTATCCTGAGTATCTCTTGGTATACTCAATATAAGTACTGGGGATCTCTTGGTGTCCTCAATATATGTGCTGGGGATCTCTTGGTATCCCGAGGATCTCTTGGTATCCTCAATATATGTGCTATGGATCTCTTGGTATCCCGCATTACAGCCCAATCAACATAAATGTACATGTGCACGACATCACCCTTCTTGCCTTATCACTCTTCCTCGCCCAAATAATAGAACAACAACATCCCAGCAAGGGAGTCAACAATAGAAGATAATAACGTCCCGGCAAGGGAATCGACAATAGAAAGAATAACATCCCGGCAAGGGAATCCACAAAAGAAATAATAACGTTCCGGCAGAGGAACCAATAATAGAAACAATAACGTCCCGGCAAGGGAACCAACAATACATAAGAAGGGTCACGGAAAACCAAGAAAACACGATAACCTCCACAAATAACAAGACATAATAAGTGCGTAGTAGCTACACCGGTAACTACAACAGTTGGACAAGTTATATATTTGCACGAAGTCACAGATGAACTTACGATCAAGGAGTATCCAAACAATAAGGAAGTTAACATGAATCAAATAATTTCAATTAAGGAAATGTCAACTAATCATAAGATATCTAACTTCTTTCCAATTAAGACCAATTAATTACATGAGATATAACGTTTATGATTTCCAAATAAAGGCGAGTAGTTAGGACGGATAATATGACTATAGAAGGGTAACTGTCTTCAGGTAAACACATAAAAGTCAATTAGGCAACAAGAATAATCCAAGAAGAGCAAATAAATTTCAAGTAAGACATGTAGAGGTGAAACTAATAACAAGGAACTCAATCGTATCAATAACATCTTCATACTCAGTGATTACGAGGGTCTAAGAGCCTAAAAGGGACAATTTACCACAAATAAATCCGAGCACGCACTCGTCACCTCGCGTGCACGGAATACAATCAATAGAGAAGACTTAAATCCTAAGGGAAAGTCCCCCACACAAGGTTAGGCAAGATACTTACCTCAAACCGACTAAAATCAACTAGCAACCACGTTCTTGCCACGAGTTCTCGACTCCTAATGGCCCAAATCTATTCAATTAAATCACACATTGTAATTAACATCTCAAGAAACTGATTCTATCATTTAATTCAAAGCTAAAAGCGCGAAATTAGGTAAAATGACCAAAACGCCCCTCAGGCCAACGGCTCAGAATCAAAAAAATTTTATATTTTCAAAAACCTCGTACTCTCACGAGTCTAACCATATAAGAATCTCCCAAATCGGAGGTCAAATACCCACTCAGAACACAATAATTAAGTCTAAGAAGTTTCATCCAATTTTCCCCAATTTTGACCTTGAATTCGAATTCTAATGGTGGATTTAACTAGATATTGATAGAAAACCACTAACTGAGGTGAAGGGAACATTACCCAGTGATCTCCTCTTCAAAATCCACCCAAAATCGCTTCTCCCGAGCTAAATTTTGATTTCTCTAACTTTGGGAATAAACCATCGGATTTTCCCCTTTTCAGAACAGTGTTTTCCATTTCTGCGGACAAGGGAGCGCTTCTGCGGTCCCGCACATGCGGACCATGAGCCGCTTCTGCGACTCCTCACTTAAATCGCAAGTTCCGCTTCTGCGGTCACAAGAACCGCCTCTGCGGTTCCGCCTTTGTGGAAACTAGACCGCTTCTGCGGTCTCTGAAGAATATGCCCAAATCGCTTATGCGGCTCCGCTTTTGCGGTCCTTAAACCGCAGAAGCGAAAATATCAGAAGAGTTGCTGCAAATTTTCTTCCAACTCCAAAAACTTGCCTGTTGGGCATCCGAAACACACCTGAGGCCCCCGGGACCCCGTCTAATCACACACACAAGTCATATAACCTAACACGGACTCACTCGAAATTCCAAATCATATAACACAACATCGAAACGACGAATCAAACCAAAAATCAAGTTTATGAACTTCTAAATCTTCGAATATCGAAACCCATGCCGAAACCTATCAATTCAACTCGGAATGACGCCAAATTTTGCAGACAAGTCCAAAATGACATAACGGAGCTGTTCCAACTCTCGGAATCGCATTCTGACCCCGATATCCCAAAAGTCAACTATGGGCCAAACTTCTTCATTTTCCAACTTCAACTTTCGCCGAAAGGCCTCAATTTACTCTACGGACCTCCTAATCTGAATATGGACGCGCGCCTAAGTCCAAAATCACCATACGAAACTATTGAGATCATCCACGACCGATTCCGGGGTCGTTTATCCAAAAGTCCAATTCCGGTCAACTTTTCACCGTTCTAACTTCCAAAACAAGGTTTCTTCTCTAAATTTGACTCTAAACCATCCGAAAGCTGAATTCCACCATGCACACAAGTCGATACTCATATTCCGAAGCTGTTCCAGACCTTATGCTGCTGAACAGAGCTTAATTTCTCAAAACGACCGGTCGGGTCATTACATCCTCCCCCTCTTAAAACCAACGTTCGTCCTCGAACGTGCTAAGATTCGCCTCGAAGTCCTCAAGTCACTGAGTGCGCACTTCCAACATACACCCGCGGGTGATCCCACATCACCCCAATCCACATAAGCATGACGACACCATCTCAACTAAAATTTAGCCTTTCTAGCAATACTAATAAGCCTTCAAGCCAGAATTCTTACCTTCCATCCCTTTCCAAAAGACCCGATCCTACATTCATATCTGGTATCAGTCTCAACTAGCTACTTCAATTCAAGCCAACACATACAGGGTACAACCATACAACATGATACATCACACATAGGCCCACAATAATATTTCTGGTAGCAATACTTGCCTGAGATCAAATATGCACCGGCCATAAGCCTCATATTCAATAGGAACTCTTTTCAAACCTCCACAACACTGGCGATGATACAATAACCAGGAAAACCACATAACAAACACCCGAATAACCAAATCTCAGCCAATACCAACGGGCACACATCCCACAAGCTAAAACTCAAGAAGTATAGAACAAAAATGAACGAATATGGGAAGGAAAAAAAACACATAAGGGAACTATCAAACAATTCAAACTAGCACAAATTTTATAAAACACTAATCTACAAACATCTAACAAGAAGGAATGAAACATATAAAAGATTCACAAGGATCTTATACTGATATAAACCTCACCGCGGTACACAGCCCGGTCTCAACATATCAAATCACCTGAAATCACGAGGGTCCCGCCCTCAACACTGAATCACAAGTAGGGCACACATCAACCCATCTAGAGACTCTCACTAGATCAATACCGTCTACAATTTACAACACAAACTAGCTCCCACACTGGTGGAGCATAGAAATCACAGCTTATAGCCAAAAATGCTCAAAAGTCACATCAAGACTACCAAAACAAACAACAGGAAAATACTACTAGCCTCATAACTCTCGACAACGGCTAGAATCAGATGATAGACATGGCTATCACTCATAAAACCTCCCAATAAGATAATCACGTAGATGGAGTGCAAATCATGAAGAGCTCCCATAAATGGAGAAACAAATAAGGAAATTCGCCCCGATAAGCAGAACTGTGATGAACTACAGATAGTGCCCACTATAACAAACTGAACTCATACCTGAATGACATTAGCTGGCGCATCGGCCTCAAACCTACTATATGAACACATCAACGAGTTGGGCCTCCCCCTCTTAGGCGCCCTCTACCCGCCTAAATACCTCGCTGTGACACATCGTTCCGAAGTCTGGGACAATCTCTCACTATGTGGCTAGTATCTCCATACTCAAAGCACCCTCTCTGCTGATGAGGTGATGGGAACTGTGCGGCACGGGTACTCCGAGACCCCTGAACACCTGAATCACCATGCATACTCTAAAGCGCGAACGGAACTGGCTGACCCACAAAACGTCTACCATGATGTACCCTGCCTCCAAAACAAGGACGAGTATATCTCACCGGTCTACGAGGCCTCCTCGCCTCCTCAGATATCTCTCCTAATCTCGTCCATTCTCTCTCTCGTGATCCTGCCTGCCCTCTCTCTCTGGCATGCATACCCTCTATCCTCCTAGCAATGTTTATCACCTGCTGATATGGAATGTCCATCTCTAACTCACGAGCCATACTGGACCTGATATTGGGAATAAGTCCCTCAATAAACCGGCGAACCCTCTCACAAACAGTAGAAACCAAGGCTGAGGCATGTCTAGCCAAACTGGTATACCGGACAGCATACTCCGAGACGGCCATAGCACCCTGACGCAAATGCTCAAACTCTGCGCGCCATGCATCCCTGAGGCTCTGAGGAACAAACTCTCGCAGAAACATATCTGAAAACTGGGTCCAAGTCAGTTAAGCTGCCTCGTCTGGGCTGTCTAACTCATAGGTGCGCCACCAGTAATAGGCGGCTCCTCGAAGCTGGAAAGTAGTGAAAGAAACCCCGCTCGATCCGAGGATACCCATAAAACGGAGAATGCGATAACACTTATCAAGGAATTACAGGGCATCCTCCGATGCTAAACCACTGAACTCAGGAGGCTTATACCTCTTAAACCTCTCAAGCCTCATCTGCTCCTGCTCGGGAGCCGCTGCCATGCCCTCGGGCTGAACTGGTGCTGCAGACAGCGTAGGAATAATCTCAGGGACCTGCTCAACTTGTGCTTGCTGCTCAGGAGTGCGGGCGGCGGGAGTCTGTGCTACTCCCCCGGCCTGGGGCGTAGCTGCAGTAAGCGGAAGCAATCCTGCCTGAGCCAAAATGGTGTACATACTCATGAACTGTGCCAAAGTCTCCTGAAGGGCTGGAGTAGTAGTCGCTGTAGGCGTGTCAGATGCTCGGACTCCAGTTGGATCTGCTGGTGGTATCTCGGCAGCCATTTGCGCAGGTGCTCTCGCTGCACCACGCGTGCGTCCTCGAACTCTAGCCCGGCCCCGACCTCCGACGGCTGCAGCAAGGGGCGCGGGTGCCTGATCACCTCGGGCAGTACGTGTCCTCACCATCGGTGAGAGAGTGGAAGGCAGAGGTTTAGGATTGTAAATGCCAAAATCTCGCACGACAAGGAAATCAAATGAAGTGGAAATTTTCCTAACGGTTACATAGCCTCTCGCAGATAAGTACAGACGTCTTCGTACCGATCCACGAGACTCTAATAAACCGGCTTGTGATCTGTGACTCCTATGAACCTAGGGCTCTAATACTAACTTGCCACGACCCCAGTTCACCCTCCATGAACATGTCGTGATGGCACCTAGTCCCTATGACTAGGTAAGCCTAACAATGCGAAAGATAAACCAAAATTTGCGGAGGAAAATAAATGAAACTGAACTGGAAAAATAAACAGGGTTTAAGGTGCCGCTCGGCACATACCACAACAATTCTCGAAGCTAACAAACTCCCCAAAACCCGAAAACTCACAAATCACAAGCTCAGGGATACATAAGAGGCTCTGACTCAACAATATCTATACAAAAAAGAAAATACTGGAAGAACTATACTCATTACAGAAAAGCTGGAAAGGGACTCCTCGGTCTGCGGATGTAGCAGATATACCTTGAAGTCTCTACCGATACGCCTCCTTCAAAGGCTGACAGAACTGAACGGGAGTACCTGTATCTGCACAACAAAAATGTACAGAAGAGTAGCATGAGCACACCACGGCGGTGCCCAGTAAGTATCAAGACTAACCTCGGTGGAGTAGTGACGAGGAACAGTCGAGACACCTACCGGTCAATAAACAGTGTAATCATGGTAGATAAGGAAACGATATATAAATATGTAAAGTCTGCATGGATATTCAAAAATGCTACAGATAACAATAAAGGGAAGGGGCAACAGTAACCACGAGAATATAATAAATGATGATACAAAATGACGACAGAATCACAATCCAAATCCTAAGATCAAGACACAGCAAGGGCCGCTAGTCAACAACTCATATCCCCCAATGATGTTCACATAAGGTCTTATTCAACTCTTACTACAATTTCACCAAGTCTCGGATGAATCATAACTCACGAAAGCCCTGCATCTGAAATCTAACACCTGGCATCCGGTGCCCCGTCAATCTCACGATCATGCTTACAACTAACTGGATAACTAGGGCCCCTCTCACATATATAATGGATAACGAGGGCGTATCTCCACCCTTAGCAAAATCAGAAGGTATTCACCTCTAATGGGGAGAGTCCAACTACGTGTATGCTTGTGCGAGTGTGTTTAACAAGAACTCCACCAGCTAGTAAGTATAAGAGATGGAACGGCAAGCACTCGAAATGTTTGCACACGGATAGAATCAACAAAAACATCAGCTCAGAACAAAATGAGTTTAACAGGGGATCTCCCAGGATATCGTCCTTTAGTCCCAAACATAAATATGTGTGCTAGGGATCTCTGGGTATCCTCAATATATGTACTAGGGATCTCTTGGTATCCTTAATATATGCACTGGGGATCTCTTGGTATCCCGAGGATCTCATGGTATCCTCAATATAAGTGTCGGGGATCTCTTGGTATCCCGAGGATCTCTTGGTATCCTCAATATAAGTGTTGGGAATCTCTTTGTATCCCGAGGATCTCTTGGTATCCTCAATATAAATACTGGGGATCTCTTGGTATCCCGAGGATCTCTTGGTATCCTCAATATATATGCTGGGGATCTCTTGGTATCCCGAGGATCTCTTGGTATCCTCAATATAAATACTGGGGAGCTCTTGGTATCCCGAGGATCTCTTGGTATCCTCAATATAAATACTGGGGAGCTCTTGGTATCCCGAGGATCTCTTGGTATCCTCAATATAAATACTGGGGAGCTCTTGGTATCCCGAGGATCTCTTGGTATCCTCAATATAAATACTGGGGAGCTCTTGGTATCCCGAGGATCTCTTGGTATCCTCAATATAAATACTGGGGAGCTCTTGGTATCCCGAGGATCTCTTGGTATCCTCAATATAAATACTGGGGAGCTCTTGGTATCCCGAGGATCTCTTGGTATCCTCAATATAAATACTGGGGAGCTCTTGGTATCCCGAGGATCTCTTGGTATCCTCAATATAAATACTGGGGAGCTCTTGGTATCCCGAGGATCTCTTGGTATCCTCAATATAAATACTGGGGAGCTCTTGGTATCCCGAGGATCTCTTGGTATCCTCAATATAAATACTGGGGAGCTCTTGGTATCCCGAGGATCTCTTGGTATCCTCAATATAAATACTGGGGAGCTCTTGGTATCCCGAGGATCTCTTGGTATCCTCAATATAAATACTGGGGAGCTCTTGGTATCCCGAGGATCTCTTGGTATCCTCAATATAAATACTGGGGAGCTCTTGGTATCCCGAGGATCTCTTGGTATCCTCAATATAAATACTGGGGAGCTCTTGGTATCCCGAGGATCTCTTGGTATCCTCAATATAAATACTGGGGAGCTCTTGGTATCCCGAGGATCTCTTGGTATCCTCAATATAAATACTGGGGAGCTCTTGGTATCCCGAGGATCTCTTGGTATCCTCAATATATGTGCTAGGGACCTCTTGGTATCCCGCATTACAGCCCAATCAACATAAATGTACATGTGCACGGCATCGCCCTTCGTGCCTTATCACTCTTCCTCACCCAAATAATAGAACAACAACATCCCGGCAAGGGAGTCAACAATAGAAGACAATAACGTCCCGGCAAGGGAATCCAAAATAGAAACAATAACATCCCGACAAGGGAATCCACAAAAGAAATAATAACATTCCGGCTGAGAAACCAACAATAAAAAAATAACGTCCCGACAAGGGAACCAAAAATACATAAGAAGGGTCACGAAAAACCAAGAAAACACGATAACCTCCACAAATAACAAGACATAATAAGTGCGTAATAGCTACACCGGTAACCACAATAGTTGGACAAGTAATATATTTGCACGAAGTCACAGATGAACTTACAATCATGGAGTATCCAAACAATAAGGAAGTTAACATGAATCAAATAATTTCAATTAAGGAAATGTCAACTAATCATAAGATATCTAACTTCTTTCCAATTAAGACCAATTAATTACATGAGATATAACATTTATGATTTCCAAATAAAGGCAAGTAGTTAGGACGGATAATATGACTATAGATGGGTAATTGTCTTCAGGTAAACATGTAAAAGTCAATTAGGCAACAAGAATAATTCAAGAAGAGCAAATAAATTCCAAGTAAGACATGTAGAGGTGAAACTAATAACAGGGAACTCAATCGTATCAATAACATCTTCATACTCGGTGATTACGAGGGTCTAAGAGCCTAAAAGGGACAATTTACCACAAATAAATCCGAGCACGCACTCGTCACCTCGCGTGCACGGAATACAATCAACAGAGAAGACTCAAATCCTAAGGGGAAGTCCCCCACACAAGGTTAGGCAAGATACTTACCTCAAACCGGCTAAAATCAACTAGCAACCACGTTCTTGCCACGAGTTCTCGACTCCAAATGGCCCAAATCTATTCAATTAAATCACACATTGTAATTAACATCTCAAGCAACTGATTCTATCATTTAATTCAAAGCTAAAGCGCGAAATTAGGTAAAATGACCAAAATGCCCCTCAGGCCAATGGCTGAGAATTGAAATTTTTTTGCATTTTCAAAAACCTCGTACTCTCACGAGTCTAACCATATAAGAATCTCCCAAATCGGAGGTCAAATACCTACTCAAAATACAATAATTAAGTCTAAGAAGTTTCATCCAATTTCCCCCAATTTTGACCTTGAATTCGAATTCTAATGGTGGATTTAAGTAGATATTGATAGAAAACCACTAAGTTAGGTTAAGAAAACATTACGCAGTGATCTCCTCTTCAAAATCCACCCAAAATCGCCTTCTCCTGAGCTAAATTTTGATTTCTCTAACTTTTGGAATAAACCCTCGGATTTCCCCTTTTCAGAACAGTGCTTTCCGCTTCTGCGGGCAAGGGGCTGCTTTTGCGGTCCCGCACATGTGGACCACGAGCCGCTTCTGCGAATCCTCACTTAAATCGCAAGTTCCGCTTCTGCGGTCATAAGAACCGCCTCTGTGGTTCCGCCTTTACAGAAACTAGACCGCTTTTGTGGTCTCTGAAGAATATGCCCAAATCGCTTCTGCGGCTCCGCTTCTGCGGCCCTTAAACTGCAGAAGCGAAAATATCAGTAAAGTTGCTGCAAATTTTCTTCCAACTCCAAAAACTTGCCCGTTAGGCATCCGAAACACACTCGAGGCCCCCGGGACCCCATCTAATCACACACACAAGTCATATAATCTAACACGGACTCGCTCAAAATTCCAAATCATATAACACAACATCGAAACGACGAATCAAACCAAAAATTAAGTTTATGTACTTCTAAATCTTTGAATATCGAAACCCATGCCGAAACCTATCAATTCAACTCGGAATGACGCCAAATTTTGCAGACAAGTCCAAAATGACATAACGGAGCTGTTCCAACTCTCGGAATCGCATTCCGACCCCGATATCCCAAAAGTCAACTGTGAGTCAAACTTCTTCATTTTCCAACTTCAACTTTCGCCGAAATGCCTTAATTTACTCTACGGACCTCCAAATCTGAATCCGGACGCGCGCCTAAGTCCAAAATCACCATACGAAGCTGTTGAGATCATCCACGACCCATTCCGGGGTATCAAAAAGTCCAATTCCGATCAACTTTTCACCGTTCTAACTTCCAAAACAAGGTTTCTTCTCTAAATTTGACTCTAAACCATCTGAAAGCTGAATTCCACCATGCACACAAGTCGATACTCATATCCCGAAGCTGTTCCATACCTTATGCCGCTGAACAGAACTTAATTTCTCAAAACGACCGGTCGGGTCGTTACATCTTCCCCCTCTTAAAACCAACGTTCGTCCTCGAATGTGCTAAGATTCGCCTCGAAGTCCTCAAGTCACTGAGTGCGCACTTCCAACATACACCCGCGGGTGATCCCACGTCACCCCAATCCACATAAGCATGACGACACCATCTCAACTGAAATTTAGCCTTTCTAGCAATATCAATAAGCCGTTACAGTAACGACCGGTCGGGTCGTTACAGTAAATCCATGTTTTCCTTACATCTTCACCATGTTATTATTTGACCACTAGGAAGTGTTGAAGTCGACCTCTCGTCTCTACTTCTTCGATATTAGACGGGATACTCATTGAGTACACGTTGTTTTCTTACTCATACTATATTTCTGTGCATTTTTGTTGCACAGGTATATGAAACTCTAGCGGCCTACTGGGCATAGCAGCACAGATGATTCTGGGACTAGGTGAGTTGCATTATTCGAGGCGGCCCGCAGCTAGTATAGTCCCTTCCAGTATGTTGTATTTACTTCCTGTCCACTATATTCCGAACGGATACTGTATTTTATTTCCTTATCGGTAGATGTTCATGCACTTGTGACACCAGGTTCTGGGATGGTTTGGAAATATTTTGTACTAATTGCTTATTATTTAATTTGAATTGAAGCAGTTATTTTTTTATTTATGAAAAATTGAAGGAAAATCTTAGTTTTCAAGATTGTTAAAAATGAGAACTTCATTAAGTATTTTAGTTGGCTTGCCTGACAGCGGTGTCCGGCGCCATAGCGACCCTTAGTTGATTTTGGGTCGTGACAGATTCTATTTTATGGTTTCTCAGCAAGATTTTGTAAAATCAATTTCTTTTCAAGATTACGTTTTCTTGCGTGTCCCCTTTGTGAATTATTTGTGAAAGCCTTTTCTTTGTTTGGTTTTCTTGTAATTTGTTCTTCATCTTCTATACTTTGTTCATTAGTTTTTGAAATTATTGTTTAGAGAAACTCCCTTTTATATTTAGCTTGGAGTAAAGATATGTCTTCAATTATTTATTTTCCGTGAAAAATAGATCTTTACTTCATTTTGTTTGGATTGTTTCTTAGTGAATTGTTATGTTTCAATCCTTTTGTTGCAGGAATATAATGTTAGATTTAATGTAATATTTAATTAGCTTTTCTCAACTTCTCTAACTTTTAAATAGTCTAGTGTGCATTGGCTTAGCCTTAGAAAGTCTTTACTGGGACTTGCTATTGTGTTTAGCTTCAGGAGTATTTGTGTCTCATTTGTAACTCAACAAAATGAGAACTAAAAACTCTATTTTCAATCAGTCCCATTTTAGTTATATCGTTATTGTCGAAAGTAAAATTTTCCAGAACCGAGTGTTTGATTTTATTGCATTCATATTAAGTAGTTTTGTTATCTTTGTCTTTTTCTTATATCAGTATTAAGATAGTGACAATGTTGGGTTAGAGTCAAGTTTTCGTTTAATTCAATTCAAAAGCATGAAATAATATAACTATAAATAAAAAATACATGGAATGAGTAACTCATACACTAGTTGATACGTGTTGAACAGAGAAATTATGTGTTTCGTTTGCTTGACAACTAATTTACTGCTTATCTCATTCTAGTAGTATATCATTATTTTTATATCCTTAAATCTGATCATTAGTTAATAAAGTAATTATTAACTCTAGCTCGTTAATATGAAAGTTATGTATTTCTAATGACCAGATAAATTGTTGATGAGAAAAAATTAGTACACCAGTTGATAAGCGTTGAGTTGAGAAATTATGTGTTCTCTATTTTGACAAGCAATTTGCAGCTTACATTCTTTTGGAGTATTCTTAGTTTTAGTTTCTTAAATGTCATAAGTTACTACTTATTAACTTTTAACTCGTTTCCTCAATAATGTCAGCTTTTGTGGCTAAACACTAACAAATTCTCGTGGCTCAACATGCTTAGATCCTTACAGAAATCTCTAATATTTAATTTATATATTTTTTTCCTAGAAGGTTATGTGCATTTTATAGTACTTTCATTATCCTATATCTTTTTTTAATTTGAGTCTTATGTAACCTCCAAATTTATGGCAAAGCAGCGGATACAACTTTTTGAGATCTGGCTTAATGAAGTCTACTTGGTTAAGGTGTAAAAGTTTTTGGATTAAGCTTTTAGAAGAACAGAAAAAATGCATGAAATACTATGTCCGTGTGATAAACAGTTAACGACTCAAAATTGTGGGATGCTTGTATTTGTTGCAACTTGTAAAGATGGCGAGAGCCTTGATTACTATGGAGTTTTGACAGATATACTTGAATTGCAATTCGCCCTGATAGAAGAGTAATTATTTTTTATATAATTGATTTGATGTGTGTGATGAAACAAAAGGAGTTAAATAAGATGAAGCAATTTTTGAAAACAAATGAGCCTTTTGTATTAGTGGACCAAGCATAACAAATATTTGATACTAATGAAAATTACACTAAGGGTCGGCATGTGGTGAGGAAAATAAGACCTCGTGATTCCTATGAGATTGTGCAACAAATGGATGATGATATTAAATTGTCACGAACCTAAATCCGAACCCGATCGTGATGGTGCCTCTCATGAAGATAAGGCTAGCCGATACTTTTTATTTTCCAATTATTAACAGTTAAACAATAACAAACAGTCTAAACATGATAAAATAAATTTAAAATAGCAAATAATATCATAAATACGCGGAAGAATACCCACACACAACCCGATATCGGGATGTCACTAGTCATGAGCATCTATAAGTCATAATACAAGTCTGCTAAGTCTATAAGCTAGTACAAATGTCTGAAAAGAGAAAGAGGTGATAAAGGAGGAGAAACATCGGATTGCGGAAGTCAAGCAGCTACCTCGTGAACTCCGAAGGTCCGCCTGAAGCTGGAGGAATCAGCACTCGGGAGCGGGACCGGCTATGCCTGAATCAGCACACAGGGTGTAGGGAGTAAAGTGAGTACTCCAACTCAGTGAGTAACAAATGTAAATAAAGACTGAAAGCGAAAAAACATGTAAGGCACAAGACATTCTATTATGAAGCAGTAAAACCATTTAAAAAGAGTAAACCAGTTAAGACAAAAGTAAAAATCCTTTTTCAACAAGTAAGCATATAATTGATAGGTAATTAAGGAAAATAAACACGTAAAGGTTCGCCCCTCGGGCACTGTATCAATAAAACTGCCCCTCGTGCAACATCTCAGAACTATACCAGCCCCTCGGTCTCAATCTCACATCACAATGGGTATCCGCGCTCATTGGGGGTGTGCATACTCCTGGAGGGACCCCATTACGGCCCAAGTACAATATTAAGCCATCTCGTGGTATCATTACTAGGCTCTAAGCCTCATATCAATCAAGCCACCTCGTGGCATACATATCTAAGGCCATCGGCCTCAAATCAATATCAGTGTTTCCTCACAACATAGGTCATCAGCCTTACTCAGTCAAAAATCCTCACAAGCCACTCGGGCAATAGTAAAATAGTGTTTCTCAGCCCAAACATCATTTAAAATATCATTTGAGTATTAAAACTGAGTAAACATGGCTGAGTATGAAAACAATGAAAAATAACATGACTAAGTTCAAGTATAAAGTCAAAATAGTAAGGAAAAATCAATTAAAATCCCCGAAGGATTTAAATAGTTAGAACGAAGCCCAAATACGGCATTTAGCCCAAATAATGATGATAACAAATAGATTTCAGTCAAATACACAGTAAAATCATCAATCGTGATGGACCAAGTCACAATCCCCTTTTGATACCCAATTTTTCCCTTGTGAATTTCTATATCCAAAATACCTTCAAAATAGCATATGCTTGCATATATAAGCGTGCCCAAAAGTTTTAGTATTTTTCCCAAAAATTTAAGATTTTAAAAATTAGTTTATTGTCTATTTTAACAATGTAAATCCAATAATTATTCTCAAATTTATTATTTTTGTGAATAATTTATTTTCATCCTCATATTTACGCTAAAATATAATAAAGGTGATTTTTGTATATTTTTATAAATTTATCTGGCATTTTTTAAAGCTAAATTGCATATAATTGCAATTATAGCCTATCTTACAATTAATAGCATTTTTCAATTATAGAATTATTCCAGTATTTTTATATTAATATTTACATATTATTAATTAGTTTAGTACTTTTAATTTATTTTTAAAATAATTTTTAACTATTTTTATAAAATAAAAAGGGAAAATTTGGCTAATTTACACATAGCCATTTCTAATTGCAATTGCAACCTCAATTGACCCCAATTCCACCCCAATATTAAACGACACAATTTTAATTTTAACCCAACCCCACGACCCGTCTTAAACCCACCCGGTCTCCCCCTTTAATCTAGGATGTTGATCATTGTGATCAATGGTCGAGATCCCCCCTTTCCTTTTAATTTCCCTAACCCACCTAACCCTAACCCATTTTATCAAAGATGTCGCCTTCATCTCCCAAATCCCCTCTAGCCCTCTCCGAAACCCTAGCCCTATCCCGCCTGCTCCCACCGATTTCTACCATGTTTCACCGGAATCCATGGCATGCCAAGCCATGGGTGGCCTGTGCTCACTCTCCCTCACCGTTAAACCTAAACTAATCAAATTTCGAAGGTTGACTTCCATGGCTCTCTTTAGATTTGTTCCAGATCTGCAAGATCTATGGCCTCTTCGGCCATTTTTCGGTGTGTTCGAGCAATATGAGTCTCTGCGACTCAGGATCCGACTTTCCTCAAGACCTTCTCATTCTAGGGTCTTCTCTGTTATTTTTTAAGTCGTCCAAGGTTCTATACTGGCTTATTTCTTTTAGATATGTGACATGCCTGAGCATTATTTGACGTTTCAATGGTTTTCCCCAAATTTCCTCTTTAAAATCGTCCAATTTTAATTTTAGGGTTTCTGAAAAAGATTTCTTCAAATGTTTTCTAATTCTTCCTGTTCTTTCATTATATGTGTTTTATGCTCGTATGTGTTCTTCTCATTATGCTCAACGTTTGTTCCTTTATTTCTTTTCTGATTATGCAGGACTTTCTCCTTTCCGATTTTTTATCACATGTTAACTTGGTTTGTTATATGTGTTTAATTCTGTTCTCTTTGATTTTGTTCACCATACTGAGTTTGTTGATATTCTTGTTAAGCATGTTCTTGCTTACTTTTGTTTTAAAATGTGTGGCTTCTCTTTCTTCTACATTTGTCTATGTATGTGTGCCTCTCTCAATAACCTTGATGGCTCACCTCTGATTCTATTTGAAGCCCTAAAATTTGGGGGGTTTTCTTTGGGTAAATGGTATTAGGGTTTCACTTTGGAACCCTAGGCTTTCAGACTCACTATGAGCCTGTAATCGAACTCGGAACTGAAACTTTCATCGTTAGACTCATCTTTTGTTTGAACTGTATGCTTTTATATGAAAAAAAAAATTCTCTTTCAAAAGATTTCCCGAAGGATTGATTTTGAAATCCCTTTAATCATGCTAGTGATTCATCACTGATTTCTTGCGATTGAATCTCCTTTTACCCTACTGTTGTGTTATTTTGATCCTTTTGTGTAAGAATCCTATACCTGTGACATTTTCCTTAAATACATAGTCTCGTGTATTCCTTCTGTGATTTTGTGCCAATGTTTGAATTATTTCTATCCTTGTAGGACTCTTTCCTTAATTATTTGGGATTCCTTGTGATTACAATTTGGATCCGGGATCCTCTTGATTGATTATTTTCAAACTGATGCCCTATTTTACCTTATAAACACACTATTATTCCAACTTTCCTTGATTACTCACTATTATTTAACCTTGTTTATGCACTATATGGTTACTTTGCCCTAATCAGCCCTATTGAACTGATTTCTTTTCCTTATTCTGCCCTGACTAACTGTTTGAACTGGACTCCTTAATTAAAGGATTCCAGTTGTCTTAATTGACACTAATTGATTGTTATTTTTATGTTTATGCACTCTTTGCCTTCCTTACTCGTTTTCAAAACTATATAAGGACCTAGTCCTCCCTCTTTCTATCATGAATCAATTCTCAGAAACCAGAAATACACGAAAATACACCCACTCACACATTGAACTCACTTTTTCATGCAATACTGTTTTCTATTCCTGCTTTGCTTGAGATCTTTTAAAACTGTTTTTTGCAATTTGGTTCTTTCAAGTCTATTTTTGCTTACTTATTTTGTGAAACTGGTATGTCCTTTATTTAAATATTCTGCTTCACCCCCTATGTGTTTACTTTACAGCTTCAGGCTTCTTGTTTACTTTATTGCTTATATGTTGTAATTTGTGCTTCATATCTCCTTTCTTTGCTTCTGTTTCTGTTATGAATCCCCTACCCTTATTCCCTTATGTGTGCTGAGTTAAGCTCTTGGCCTGACAGTATCCTCATTACTGTCCAGGCCTTGGCTTGATCCACAATGGATCCTAACTCTCAATGCTTGACTAGCAGGCTGGTCAGGGGTGTGCCAGCATCCCAATTGTTGGGCATGACCACTAGCTTGACCTATCTCTCCCTGATTCCCTTCCCCTTTGTGCACTGACACCTATTCCTAGAATCCTAAGTTTTGCCCCTCTCTTATGAGCCCTGCTTTGGGACCTTGAGTTCCCTTTGAACTTGGACATCTGAGAGCTGGCCTTTTCACACTGCACTATGTTTTGATTCTAAAATGTTTTGGGGTGTAAGCACTGCCCTGAGTCCCTTTTAGGCTCTTGGAAACTCTGACACACCCCAAACATGGGAAGGTCGTTTGGGAAATCTGATCTTGGAAGTTGGTTTCTCTCATATTGTTGGACTTTGAGTCTGAATTAGGCTATTTGGATGTAGCTGGAACTTCTGATGTAATTTTGTTACTTTTTTTTTTATTTCGGACTGTAATAATTTGTAATGACTACTGGGGGTGTTAGTGGAAAAAGGGATGGGATGAATGTATGAAAGGGGTAGAAAATCATGTCTATAGGTTATTTATAATTTCTTTACTTCTACATCTTAGAAATCATGCCTATAGGTTATTTATAAATTCTGCACTTTGCATCTTAGAAATCATGCTTATAGGTTCTTTACTTCTACATTTCTCATCTTAGAAATCATGTCTTTCAGTTCCCGTACTTCTGCATTTGCTGCATATAGAAATCATGATCTTAGGTTTTTCTGTACTTCTACATATACATGTCATTAGGCAAATAATCATAAGTCTAATAATAATCAACTTCACTCTAGATACCATGCCTATAGGACTCTTGCATCTATGTAATCGTTTAAAACCAATAACACTTAGACAACTTGCCTATAGGAATAATCAATCGAATCAGCCTCGTCTATTTCATCTATACATCTAAAACCAGTCATAAGATCGTTTTAAAATCTGCAGATCTTTATTTATAAAACCAGCAACCCTTTTCTTAAAATCAATATGCTCTGTTAGATGTCATGCCTATAGGTCTCACTTAGGCAAACCAATAGGTAATTAATCAATTTTGTCAGTTCTTGATAAACTACATCCAGACAAGGCTAATTTGGACTCCTCATCTGAGAAATATGTGATAAATTAGCCTGTCCTAATGCTTTAAATTTTAATTCAGACCATAACCAGTATTTGAAGTCATGCTACATATTTTCCTTTGAGTGAGGAGGCCTGTTTGAGCCTTAATTGCTGTTTGTTTCTCCCCTATTTGATTATGTGTTTTGTTCGTCGCCTAAACTGTTTGTCCTTTTGAAACTCTGAAAAGCCCCAACTCCCCTCCCTTTAGGATTAGTAGTCTCACTGCCTCCAAGACATACCATTTTGCGCTTTAATACCTTAACGGGGTGGGAAGGGTAGATATGGATATGATGACCACACGATAACACCACGTGTATAAATGGTTACCGGGTGTTGTGTGGGGTGATCCATATTATTTATAAACCTATGATCCCCTCCCTCTTTATTCGTTTGCTTTCTTTTATTTTCAGAACTGTTTTAAGAGCTGTTAATTATCAGTTCTCTTTTATAAAAAAAACTTCGTCTTTTACTTCAATCACTCTTTTAGTATTTAATTTCCAGCACCGTTTCATCTCCAAACTTCCGCCCTCTTAATTCCTTTGTTTGCTTATGTGTACAAATTATTTGACCCCCTACCCCTTCCTACGCTTGTATAAGAAATTGCCTATTCCCAAATTTCAGCATGCCTTTAACCTTTTTAAGTCATTATGCGTCTGCTTGTCTACTTGTTGTATTTAAAGTCACAATTATAGCATGACCGGGAACCACACTAGTGGATCTTGGGGGGTGCCTAACACCTTCCCCCCGAGATAATTTCAAGCCCTTACCTATTCTCTGGTTCTTCTTTTCTTTTAATTTCTTAGTGTCCTAATGCACTTAATCATTAGTGTCACACCTCCTTTTTTTTCCGAAAAGGCTTTATTTACACCCCAGGAAAGGGATATAATAAAGAAGGAGTTTTTCCAATTTAAGGACAATCGAAACGGGATTCGTTTTTATTTAAGATTCAGAGTCGCCACTTGGGAGATTTATGGTGTCCCAAGTCACCGATTTGAATCCCGAATCGAGGAAGGGTTTGACTCTGTTTAACAGTCGCGAACCAAAAATCCAGGTAAGGAATTCTGTTAACCCGGGAGAAGGAGTTAGGCATTCCCGAGTTCCGTGGTTCTAGCACGGTCGCTCAACTGTCATATTTGGCTAAAATATTACATATTTTCCTATTTGTGCATTTTTTAGAATTAATTACCGCTTTTGTCAAATTATTTTTATTTAAGAAAGTGAACATCGTTT
>MU734905.1:0-32224 GCA_026770625.1 Nicotiana glauca
AAAGAAATCATGCTTATAGGGGTAAAATTAACTTTACAATTAGATATCATGCCTATAGAGTGTAAAGTGATTGAGTTCAGTTTTTGTTACAGCATATATTTACATTTGTCTCACTTGAAATCGTGCCTATAAGTTCGAAAATCATTTCTTAACAATTAGATATTGTGCATATCGGAATTAAAAATCAATTCTAGTAGAAATTTGCCAATAGAACTTAAAATCTGTTTAGTTAAATAAATCAGTTTAGTTCATGTTAGTTCATTCTGTATGGGTTTAGTCAACTGTCCGCTTTTGTAAATGAGTTTTCAAGTACTGCTTTAATTAATACTGCGAGAAAACATGTCTATAGGATCTCAAGTTGTTCATTTTAAAATTGTTCACTATTTTGCTGCATTCCTAAACAATGTAGATGTCATGCTTTTAGGCACCACTGTTATGTGAAATTATTCTTTGTTATTTAAAATTGTCCAGATTTAATAGGTCTAAATCAGTAGGCAAGCTAAATAGGATTTTTACACTTCGTCCTAATTCAATACTATATAATCCTTGTTCACCTAGATATCATGTTCTAGGATTTTCTCTTAAATACCTGACTGTTGTTTGAAGACGTGCATTTACTTGTTATATTTGTGGAGGTAATTGTGAGCCTGTAATTTGTTCTCTTTAAATGCAATCCTAATTGTTCTTTATTGACGCCAAGTATTTTATCCTATAAAACCTAGGAAGGTCTAGAACTGTCCAATGTAGAGGCCCTAAAATACCTCCGGGGCCACGAGGAAGGGATGGGTAGTGCACGCTAGGATATTTTCAAGGTTGCTAGAGCGCTTTAGTGTAAGGCCCCGTAAAAATCTGTGCTAAAAAACCTAGTAGCTTGTAGTGTCAAGTTCCAGAAATCCTATGCGGACGTACGTTGAAGAGAATTTGAGTTCCAAGTAGATGATTAGGTGTTCTTGAGGGTGTCTCCTAAAGGGAGTCATGCGATTTGGGGAAAAAGGAAGCTGAGTCCTAGATATGCTGGGCCTTATCGGATTGCTCAAAGGATAGGACGAGTGGCTTATAGGCTAGAACTGCCCCTTGAAATGTCCTTAGTGCACCCGGTGTTCCATGTGTCTATGTTGAAGAAAGTGGTTGGAGATCCATCCACCATCGTGCCAGTTGAGCCTATCAAGGTCAATGAAGAATTATCGTATGAAGAAATTCTAGTTGCTATTCTTGATAGGCAAGTTCGTAAATTGAGAAATAAGGAAATTGCTTTGGTTAAAGTATTATAGCGAAGTCAACGAATTGAGGAAGCCACATGGGAAGCGGAAGATGAAATTAAATAAAAATATCCCCATCTGTTTGAACAAGTCTAGCAGTAATCGTGTAAACTCTTACCTCTAAGCAAGTTGATGTTGTGTTCCATTTGGTGCAAAGACACCCCATTTCTCCCCTAAGTGTTTTACTATTGTAACTCATCAAGTTGTGCAGGAATTGTATGTGTTGTGATTATTTGAGTCATGTGCAAACCTTTTTTGGTAAATGAAAGTTTTGTAAGAACTCTTGTGATACATGAATGATAAATGGTAGTATAGATTGGTAATGATTAATTGAAATGGGTATAGTGTGTTGAAGTGGTTAAATTGTATAGGACTCATTGAAATGACTAATTTATGTGCAAAATGTAACAAGTGATTGAATATGTGCAATTATTGAGGTAATGAATTGATACCAGTTGTGGGGATAATAGAAATTGTGTAATGGTGCTTGAAAACATAAAATATGTTTTGGGGGCTCCCTGACAGATAGATAAGTCTAATTACAAAGGAAACTCTGGCGAAATTTTCAAAAAATATGGGAGTTAGTGAAAAATTTGGGAGTTTGCATATCATGTTTTTTAAAACCAACTGATTTTCAAAATCCTCATTCGAGGACGAATGATTTTAAGTGGGGGAGGATGTAAGGCCCCGTAAAAATTTGTGCTAAAAAACCTAGTAGCTTATAGTGTCAAGTTTCGAATATGTGCCGCAAATTGAGTCAGTGGTTTGGTTAAAATTAAGGTCAAAATGCGGTCCATTATGCGATCGCATAACTGATATACGGACCGCAATTCTATCGTAAAATGAGTCAATGTGTCAGTCAAATTTGAGGTAAAAAATGTGTTGCATTATGCGACCTCAAATCGTGTATATAGACCGGATTTCCGCAGCAAACCTAAACAGAATGTTCAGAGTTTGGAGCACATTTGCGGTCCACTATGCGGACCGCATTTCCACTCTGCGATCGCAAAGTGCGACCGCAAACCTGACTCGGGCTCCTATTTTTCTAAATTTTAAACCCGACCCCTTTTTCAATAAAACACCCCAAACCCTTATTTTATCATACTTTCTGAACAAAATAAGAGAGAGTGAAGAGAGGGTTCTTGAAAGAGAAAGTTTATCTTTACCAATTTGATCTTCAAAGTCACCCAGGCTCGGGAAATTTCAAGTAATTGTCTTCACTTCCGTTCTTGCAGGTAAAATTCCCAACTCTTTTTCATTGGTTTTCATATTTAAACAGAAAGAGGGGGTTCTCATGCATTAATTCTTGAAAATATGAGTTGAAAATCACATGCATGCCTTTTTAAAACCTAAAATCTAGTAAGAGGAATTGGGTAGGAGTAAAGAATTGTACAAAGAGGGGTTGATAACGTAAATAAGTTCGGATAGTAATTGTGAACTTCAATTCTAAGATATATGTGTTAACTTGTGAACTAGATTGACGTTGCTAGACTGTTAGGTGAATTGAAAGTAGAAGTTAAATAGGGAATTCGGCTCCAGGTATGCATGGATAACTTTAACCTTTGTAAAGTCACCTTGTTGGTATACGGGTAAGTGGTATGTGTTACTTATGTGGATTACTTGCGAATTCTTGTGATTAATATGCCTTGAACGTTGTCGGTTAAGTTTTTCCATTATAATGGTGTGAGTAAATGTCAATAACCCAAGTATGTGTGGGCATGAATGTGTTTTGTGGTAAGAGCTATGAAACAAACGGTGGAAAGGAATCGTAATTGATGCAATTGAAACAACTGTGGAAATATCATATGTGACTTGTTGTGGACAATTATCGTTGTGACTTGAAATGTATACAGGCTATTGTATATGTTGGAATTGGTATTGATGACTATGAACACTCTTTGTGAATTGTTGTTGTTGTTGTGTGAGATATGATTGTCCGGTAGGATCGGGTTGCACGCCGCAACGCAAAGTAATAAGGTGTTGGTTGTGGTGATAAGGGTGGCCGAGGTAATAAGGGTGGAAAAGTGATCAAAATCATTGTTGAAATGAAATTATGTGAAAGTTGTGAAATCATTGATATGATGAAACGATGTTGAAAGGGGAAAAGGAGAGATTGTGAAACTTGTTTGGCTTTGGTTTCTCCTTTCGTTTGCACTTGAGTTGTCGATTCTATTACTGTTGTTATCTGTGTATTTGTCGATTTTACTTTGGGTAAAGTTTTTTCATACATACCAGTACAATTCAAGTGTGCTGACGTCCCTTTTGCCGGGGGCACTACATTCGTGTTATGATTGTAGGTGGTTCCATAGTAGGTACTCTAGTCCACCGGTAGTAGCACTCCTTCATTCTCCGTCACCTATATTGGTGAGCCCCTTTGCTCTCGAGGCCCCGCGTGGCTCAAGCCACTTTTCTTCTAGGAATCTTATTTTGGTATTTGTGTAAGGTATAGCCGGAGCCTTGTTACCGGCAAGTATTATAATACTCTTTTGTATCCTTAGAGGATCCGTAGACAGGAAATGTGGGTTATGTACTTATGTATTTTGGGACAGTATAACTTATAAACCACGCTAAGCAGATGTGTATGTTATCTAAATTTTGTAAGGATATGATTAAGTTAGACATGGCCATTTCACTTGGTTAATAGGTAATGAAAACGCGGGGTAACACATATGATAGAAAAGGAACCCAGGTCCGCTTGACTGTGGTTGCCCGGTCGAGTGCCGGTCATGTACCTCGAATTTGGGGCGTGATATTTAGTCTATGACCAAGGGGAGGGAATTGGGTAGTAGGGATATGATGACTATGCGCTAATGTCACGTGTAGCCCCTCATTGAAGAGTGTTTACCGGCCATTGTGTGGGGTGATCCAATATGCTAACCAACCTAGGACCCCTCATTCCCAATTCCCGATGTTTAAACTTTGATTTTCCCTATACATGCAATTTGTTCAAGTCTTTCCTTTGTCTCTTTACTTGAGTCACACAATTTCCAAAGCACGCCCTTATTTGCAATTATGTGTTTAAACTATTTATTTATTAAAAGGACTAATTCATAAGTATAAGTTCGGCCAGGACCCACCGTTGTGGACAAAGAGGGGTGCCTAACACCTTCCGCTCAAGGTTATTTCGAGCCCTTACCCTAAATATCTGGTAATGCAAAGTAGTCCATGAGTTAATTGCTCAAGGTTCCCCTAACGCACCATAATCTGTTAGGTGGCAAAAATTTCGAAAAGGAACGAGTTATTACCCCCATGAAATGTCGGAACTCGGACTTCTCCCCGCGAGGAGGGAAAAAAGGGGGCACGATAGCATGGCGACTCTGCTGGGGATATTTAGGCTCTTACCATTACGAACTTATTTTTTCTGTTAATTAGTCCAAGAATGCTCTATCCCACATACCCTTTCCCTTATTTGAATCTAACTATTTATTTTATGAGCATTTATGATTTCTTTGAAACTGAAATGTTTTTTTGTTTTCTTCTTTTGTAATTGTCTTTCAATTATTTAAAGACTGCATTTTTTATTTCCTTACGTGCAAATACTTGACAACATGTTGTTATTATTGCATTTACTCCACATCATATTCCACTTGTGCGTATCAAAATCCTATAGCAGAGCTTGATGAGTGGTTGCACTCTTCCAATTATTTACCATTAAATTCGGAAAGGTTTATTTGTGGTAAAACTAATCGATCAACGGTGCAGTCAGGTTCCGTGACTTTCCCTTTCAAGTTGTCCGCTTGAGCGTACCAGTCTAGACCCCTATAGTAACCTTACTCTGATTGTAATTGTGCATGCATCATGGTCAAACCTAGTCGGACTAATATGTTGTCCACATAATAATCCTTTAAGATGAGCCTTATCCAAATGTCCATCGGGGTTCCATAATCCCAATGGACGCAACCTCGTTCTATGCTTTAATTTGGATAACTAAATGCCAATATGCTAATCATAAATGTATAAATGGTTGAGTCTGGTGGGGGATAAGGGACTAACCCTTTTGTTTTGCAGAAGATGAGGCACGAGGTCCCCAGATTCGGTATGGTTAGCAACATCCCACCATTGCTACTAGATTGGTGGGAGGACCTTTCCTCAAGTGACAAGAATTACGTAAGAAAGTACTTGGGCAATTTACCTTCTCTACAATACATTGAGCCAAACAAAAGGTTGATCGAGGCTGCCACTTTATTCTGGGATAGCGAAAGGACTTTGCTCCGTTTTGGCGACATAAAGATGACACCACTTCTAGAGGAAATTGGAGGGCTTGCGGGATTGACTTAGGATAGCCCTGGGTTATTTGTGCCGAAAAACCGTACTGGTAAAGGGTTCTTAAAGATGTTAGGGTTGAAGAAAAATGCTGACTTTAGATTCCTGAAGGAATCTCACATACCCTTCAAGTATCTGTATGAGAGGTATGGCCAGAGAAAGTCCTTCCGTACTTATCATGATGAGATCTCTCTCACTTCTCTAGGCCATATCCACCACAGAGTGTTCATGTCCATTGTATGCTTCCTGGGCTTGATAGTTTTCCCAATTAAAAAGGAATGAATCTACACTAGGTTGGCCATGGTCGCCAAGACTTTGATGGAGGGGATCAGTGGACAGACATACATCATAGACCCTATGATCATAGCCGATATCTACAAGGCTCTAGAGAGCTGTCAAAGAGTGGTCCAGCATTTTGAGGGTGGTAACATGTTTTTGCAGTTGTGGTTACTAGAACATCTTCGAAAGGGCCAGTATCGCCAATAATTTCCGCGAAGGGCTTGGAATGACCATATTGCCTTCCATCACCTTAAGCAGATGACCTACATTCTGAATAGGTTTGCTCAACCGGATAGTGCCAAAAGTGGGTGGAACTCTTCGACAATCTAACTGAGGAGCAAGTGCAATGGATCTTTGAATGCTTCCCGACAGACGAATTCATCATCAGGTCCAGAAACTCTCCACACCTGGTGCTGATTGGGTTGAGAGGGATATACCTTTATGTTCCTATCCGAGTTATGAGGCAAGCAGGCAGGAAACAGGTTGTACCAAGGGTTGTCAAGATGAGTCATTTCAGAGCAGACTTCCAAGACGACAATGTTCCTTACAAGTGCCAAGCCCAGCATATGTGGCACTGCAAAATCATTATGGAAAATAACACCATTGAGCCTGATAGGTATCATGCAGGGTGCGAACCTCTCTACCCGGTGTGGTTAGAAGACAATCTAAAAGGAATGGTGATACCAGGAACCGATCGAGGAAATAGAATCATAAACGAAGAAGCTGAAGCTCAAGTCAAGTGCAACAGGCTACGCAAGAGGGTCCATGATTCTGAGAATGAGCACCGGGAAATACATGAGAGTAATGTGAGGTTGATCGAAGAATGGAAAGAAATGGCAGTCACTTCCAACATGAAGCTGGAATATCTGGAGCGAGGAATAGTGGAACTGGAGGGTAAGGTCATAAAGAGGATTGAGGATTGCCAGAATGCTTAAGGAGGACATTTGGCCAGAGCGTACTTGCTGCTGGGTCTGAGCACGCTGGGAGACCTGTACGATGGAGTCAGGAAGATTGAATCTGGGGAATGTCCTTCTGGGACCAAATAGGCCAGATTTACTTGCTTTCCTAAAATGTAATAAGGCCAAGTGTCAATAGTGACTTATCTTTTCTATTATCTTAGTGTCGTTTTGGGATTCGTTTATTTTTCATATTATGAAACCAGGCATTTGTTGGAATCTAAGTTCTCCAAATATATTTGTCGCTAGGACTACCATGGGCACAACGAGGCTTCTAAATTAGGACACGAATTTATACTCCCGCAATATGTTTTTAAATACCGCAATATTTCAAAACCCCCCTAACTTGCTACCTATTGTTTTTTGTCTTTATTTTGATTAGTTCCATTCCCTAAGATTGGTTCACTTGTACTGGCATCGTCAGTGTATCATACCAGATATAGAGGCCCTCCACCTCCTCCTCCTCCAAACAATACAAAAGGCAAAGGAAAAACAAAAATGGACGACTTAAGTGGTATTCGAAAGGAGAATGCTGAGAACGTAGAAACTTCAGACGGTAGGAGTACTCCGGCACCAAATGATCTATTTCTGAGATTGGAACAAAATATATTGGAGCTACAAGGAGAGCTAGAGTAGGTTCGCAACTTGGTGAGTTTATCACTCACCCTGAATGTCCCCGACATCAATCAGCAAAACACAAAGAACCTAAAACCTCCCCAAAACACAAAACCAACATCCACAAAACCCTCATGCACCACATCAATACATAACCCCACCTCAAAATCTCAATCCCTTACCAATACCAACTCCACCCGAACACCCACATCAATCAATCCAGTACCCACAAACCGCCACTTACCACACTCCCCAAAACACACAACAATCCATTCTTGACCCTCAAAACTCAACCAATGACCATCACTACACCCAAGTCCCTGGCACTCATCAGAACAACCCCATATATGTATAGACCATACCTTACTATACTCAGCCCACTTCCTACGCACCAGAATCCTCAGAGAAAGACCAACTCATTCAAAACATGGCTGAAGAACTCAAGAGATTGACAAGCCAAGTTCAGGGTGTCGAAGGCGGCAAAGGAATAGAAGGGTTGAACTATGAAGACTTATGCATACAACCAGATGTGGAACTGCCGGAAGGGTACAAAACCTCCTAAGATCGAGATGTTCAACGACACAAGTGATCCTAAGGTCTATCTAAGGACATATTACGACAAGCTTGTCGGAGTCGGAAAGGATGAGAAGATCCAGATGAAACTCTTCATGAGGAGTCTTACTAGTGATGCTTTGTCCTATTACATTACCCAGAATCCCATGAAATGGTCCAAATGGGTAGGTATGGCATCAGATTTCATGGACCGATTCAAGTTCAACACAGAAAATGCACCCGATGTAAACTACATCCACAATCTCAAAAAGAAACCCACTGAGACTTTCTGCGAGTATGCTACCCGCTAGAGGTCGGAAGCAGCCAAAGTTAGGTCATCTTTGGACAAAGAACAGATGAATAAGTTCTTCGTCAGGGCACAGGACTCGTAGTATTATGAAAGGTTGATGGTTATTGTAAACCATAAATTCTCTGATATCATCAAGCTTGGGGAAAAGATTGAGGAAGTATTAAGAGCAGGATGGTAACACATTTTGAGGCATTACAGGCCACAAATAAAGTACTGCAATCAGGCGGCATATCAAAGAAGAAAGACGTTGGGGCAGTGATGGTGGCTCAAGGCCCAAAATCTCCACTTACATATCGAGCACCTCTATATCAAGCACTTTCATCCACACAACAAGCACCACCACTTACATATCAACCATCATCTCCCAGATACTCCTAGCCATCCACTGACTATCATACCTATAACTCCCAACCATCTCATTTCCAGTCACCTCCAACCTGTTATATTATCCAAGACCAAGACCTAATTTCGCCCGCAAGCCACTCAGGCAATAAACTGACATTGTTGAATCCATTGACCGTCTATATGAAAGATTGAAAGTCGCAGGTTACATCAGGCCTGTTCTTGCTATGGAACTAGAGAATCCATCACAATGGGTCAATCCTAATAAAACTTGTGCATACCATTCCAGTATGAAGGGACACACCACTGACGAGTGTCAAGCATTGAAAGAAAATATCCAGATGCCGATTTACAACAAAGTTATACAGGAAAAAGAGGCCATACCTAATGTTCATAACAACCCTCTCCCTGATCATAGAGGTGGTGGAATACATGTGATAAAGACGAACGAAGAATGTGACCCTGATGGGTCGATTGGGCTTATTCGGGAATGTGATGACTTCAAACCCTCAGTCACACTTAACCCTATTGTGGTACACACTCAGTCCCAAATCGAGGTTGAGGTAGCCATATCAGTTCCATTTGAGGTAGAGGTGGCTCCACCCGTGGCAACCCATGTTCAGTTTGAAGTAGAATCGGTCACACCGTTCACAGTGATAGTATCAAACACACCTCCTTTTCACTCAAAAATCGATACCTTGGGACTATGTTGCCAAAGCTAACACAAAGGAAAGTCAAAGATGGAGGAATCCGATGTCGTACAAGGAATGAATAGGACCGGGAGAATCTATACACCTGGCAGCTGGGAAGATGCAAAGGAAAGTTAAAGATGGAGGAATCCGATGCCGCATAAGGAATGACCAGGACCAGGAGAATCTATACACCTGAGCACCTGGGAAGACCAAGTAAGGATGCCACTACCAAGCAGCCTATCATTGAAATAGGACCAGATGACCTATGGAGGAAAGTGAAAGCAAAGGAGTATTCTGTCATCGATAATTTAAATAAAACACCAGCTTAGATATCCATCCTGTCATAGTTACAAAATTCAGAAGCACATAAGAACGGTTTGATAAAAGTGTAGAGTGAAGCTTACATGCCCAATAACATCACCAGCGGAGAAATGTCTAGCATGGGAGGACAGGTGTTATAAAGTCACAAAATCACTTTCCACGAGGACAAGTTAGCAACCTGAGGGTCTGAATCACAATAGGGCACTGCACATTACAGTGCGATATGAAGACTACTTCATTGCCAGGTTCTTGGTTAACGGAGGTTCATGCCTCAATATTTTTCTGTTGGACACTCTGAAATGATTGGACAAAGGTTTTCATGAAATACGGATAGGAAACATGAATATAAAAGCTTTCGATGGGTCTCAAAGGGCCACGATCTGAGAAATCAACCTATGTTTGCAGATGGGGCCAACTTGGTTCGACGTCGAGTTTCACGTGCTCGACATACCGGCCTCATACAATCTTCTATTTGGCCGACCATGGATCCATGCCGCTGGGGCTGTGGCATTCACACTACATCAAGTCATAATGTTCGAATGGAATGGTCAGGAGGTGATCATTCACGGAGATGGGAGTAACCCCATTTACACCAATCAAACCATCCCAGTTATTGGAAATAGGAGAAGGCTAGGAGGGAAAACCTATCATCACATTGAACATGTCAATGCCGTCGAGAATGATAAATGGTGGAGCAGTAAAATAGAAAGCATACTAGCATGGTCTGGGTATGAACCCGGCAAAGGGCTTGGGAAGAATCTCCAAGGTATTACTAAGCCAATACATTTAAAGGGTCATGGTACTACCTTTAGGCTCGGATATTAGTACACATGGAAAGATTATAACGATTGGTCACCTCCATGGCGTAGACCGTACTACCCTCTTGAGCAGCTAGTGCCACGTCTGGATCAAGCCTTTTACCAAGCTGATACAATATGCGAAACTACAGAAGAGGAAGCATTAGCTAGGTTGAAGAATCTGTTCTTGGAGGAAGAAAACATAGACTGTAGTGCAATAATTGAGGAGGAGTAGGAAGAAGGCCTCACAAGTTATAACCATCAAAGAGACTCGCATCAGCATTCACTTATCACCAACAGAGAAGGAAGAGTACATCCATTTCCTAAAAGAATATTAGGACATTTTCTCATGGTCATATGATAACATGACAGGTTTGAGCACGTCCGTAGTGGCTCACAAGTTACCTACCAATCCAATGTGTCTGCCTGTAAAGCATAAACTCAGAAAGTTCAAAACAAGACATGAGCCTGAAAATCAAGGAGGAAGTTATTAATCAGATCAAAGCCAAAGTTCTCAGGGTGGTTGAATACCCAACCTAGTTAGCCAAAATTGTGCCAGTTCCAAAGAAAGATGGGAAGGTCAGAAGATAGGAAATGAACAAAGAAATTTGGCCAAAACTAATCAATTCAGACGTAGTTAAAAGATGCTATGCTTAGATTATTTGCATTTATTCATCTGATATAATTGAACTACACTTGACTTGATTCCTGTTTTAGAGGGGATACGTAGGCAGACTTATGGGTTCGGTCATATCATAATAAAACTTTCATTTCCCCCAAGATCAGAAACTAGGGTGGAACTTTGAGGACGAACCTCAAAATTCCGGAGCAAGTCCAGCCGACGCCAACATATGTCTGACAGTCAGAAATCAGTTAAGAAACTGGGGAAGAATTTTGAAAATGATTCTCAAAATTCTGAAGAGGGTTCAGCAAGGCCTATTATCTGCAAACGGTCAAAAGATCATCTAACAAACTGGGGCAGAATTTTGAGGAGGACCCTCAAAATTCCAATATAAGAGAGTTGCAATGCCTTTGAGATGCGTTACAGTCACTAGTTCGTCTAAATTACTTGATATTTCAATATGTTTCTAAATAACTCTATTTTTAATCAAAAATTGTATATTTTGGAAAACTCTATTTCCGTAACAGTGAGGTTACCTGGGAAACTGAAAAGGGCCCTAGAACGGAAAAAAGCAAGGCCAGCGGACAGAAGCACGAACCAACCTCCCCCCATAAAACATACATTTTTTCTTTGAATGCAGGTACATCTGACATAGCAATAGCATCCGTAAATATATACATAACAAGATCACTATCGATCGGACTATCCGACGCCGAATATATCTCTAGCTAAGACATATTATACTCGTATTTGCTACTCGCTCTTTGCATGGGACTAAGCCATGTCCCCCATACCTGCATGAGGCTAATCCTTGCCTCCTCGAGGCTAAATCCTGCCTCCCTATCTACATGAGGCTAATCCTTGCCTCCCCATTTTCATAAGGCTAATCCTTGCCTCACCATTTGCATGAGGCTAATCCCTACCTCCCTATTTGCGTGAGACTAATCCTTGCCTCCATATCTTGCATGAGGCTAATCCCTACCTCCATACTTGCATGAGGCTAATCCTTGCCTCCCCACATGCGTGAGGCTAATCCTTGCCTCCATGCTTACATAAGGCTAATCCTTGCCTCCATGCTTACATGAGGCTAATCCTTGCCTCCATATCTTGATTGGGGATAACCTCTGCCTCCATACTTGCATGAGGCCAATCCTTGCCTCCCCATATGCATGAGTCTAATCCCTGCCTCCCTATATACATGAGGCTAATCCCCGCCTCCCTATCTGCATGAGCCTAATCATTGCCTCCTCATTTGCATGAGGCTAATGCCTACCTCCCTATCTGCATGAGGCTAATCTCTGCCTTCCTATCAGCATGAGGATAATCCCTGCCTCCCTATCTGCATGAGGCTAATCCCTGCCCTTATATCTTCCAGGAGGCTAATCCCTGGCTGCATACTTACATGAGGCTAATCCTTGCCTCTTCATATGCTTGAGGCTAATCCTTGCCTCCCTACCTACATGAGGCTAATCATTACCTCCCTACCTACATGAGGATAATCCTTGCCTCCATGCTTGCATGAGGCTAATCCTTGCCTCCTCGTTTGCTTGAGGCTAATCCATGACTCCCTATCTGCATGAGGCTAATCCCTGCCTTCCTATCTGCATGAGGATAATCCTTGCCTCCTTATTTGCATAAGGCTAACACCTGTCCCCCTATTTGTATGAGGCTAATCCCTGCCTCTATAATTGCATGAGGCTAATCCTCTCCTCCATATTTGCCTAAGGATAATCCCTACCTCCCATATTTGCATGAGCCTAATCCTTGCCTCCCTACTTTCATGAGGCTAATCGTGGCCTCCCTATTTGCATGAGGATAATCCTTGCCTCCCCACCTGCATGGGACTAAGCACTGTCCCTCTTTGCACAGATAGTACTTTATCTCTAGTACCATTTATTTCCTTTTCAATCAGGCTAAGATCTGCCCCTATTTCACAAGACTAAGCCTTGTCTTGTTAACATCATATTATTGCATATCATGAGCTGAGATATTGCCAATCTATCCAAAGACGTCATAATCTAAAAGGCACCATCCTCATAGCCGGAAGACACCATACCATGGCCTAAGAATTCCTCAAATTTGCATATCATTATTCAAAGGCGTCATGGTTCAGAGGCACCATCCGCATGGCTCGAGAACACCATTTCATGGCCTGCGAATCCCGAACTAAACAATTCATGGCCCAGGACATCATGGTCTAAGGACGTCATCCTTAACCGTCCAAAGACATATCTCATGGTGCAAAGGGAATCTGCATCATGCTTAAATTTTTGGACAAATACATGTTTGTAGAATTATTTCATCTTCAGGTGATCACCAATCAACCTCTATCCAAGCAGGAGCGACCTCGCTCCAGTTCCTTCAACTGTCTCAAAACTTAACCGCTCACCGTAGCCGTTTTTGCATCCCGTGTCTGTTATTGCAATGACTTCATCGATATATTTCGCCAATAAATCCAAAACTACACATGGCCTGATTCCTGTAAAACCAAGGATTTGTAGACAACTCAAGACAGGAGTCCGGCCTCTATCTTTCAAAACATCCCATTCAGTCAAAATTGGCCATTATTTCTTTACCCGAAAACTCTTTCATCCTTCCCGGGTAAAGAGGGGTAACTGTTGATACCCAATATTTTCCCATATGCTTTGAATACATAGTACATATGCATTTATATGCATGCATAAGTTTTTTATAATAATTTTTCTCTAGTTTTAAGAGCTCCAAAAACTAATTCATTTCTTCTTTTTTATTTATAAAATATCGAGTAGTTATCCTTCAAAATATTTTTGTGGTGATTTAGTCATCTAAATTCTTTTTTGATTCCAGCATAGTGTTTAATCATTTTCAGTGCATTTTTTTAATTATATTTACATTTTTTAGGTTAAATTGCACATCTTTGCAATAATAGCCCTACTAATGCATAATTACATTATTGGTGCACAAAATGGTCTTTTATATTTTTAAAATATTAAATAACTATTTTAAATCATTTGTAGTACATGAAACTATTTTTCCAGAAATTATTTATTATTTCTTATAAATTATATAGTATTAAAATGGCTATTTAAAATATGGCCTAATTTTATTTTAATTTTAGCCCCAATCCATCCCTAAACTAACCCAATTACCAGCCCAATACTCAATTAAATTACCCAGCCCACACCCCAAATTCCCGATCCGGTCCCCCACACCCTTTAATACCGGTCGTTGATCATAAAGATCAACGGCCACCATCAACCCTTCCTAAAATAAACCCAAAAGACACCCAAACCCTATCATTTACTATACACATGCCACCCTGAAAACCCCTCTGCACTCAAACGCTCTCAATCTAACCCTAGTCCAATCTCACTGACCTTCATCTATGGTTATCTCCGGTGACCTCTCATCACCCCCAGGCCTCCAATGGCCTCTCTCATGTCATTATTGCTACCTCCAGGGCTCTCATGGAACCAGGGCCAATTGGCTTGCATCTATGACTTTTCTCTCGCCTGTTTCAGGCCATTCCAGTGTGGTTCCGAGTGAGATCATCCTATATTAGCTAGGATCTATAATTTTCTAAGCAGGTTTCTTAATCTTTGTATGGTTCTCTTCGAAACCTTAATTTATTTTCTAAAAACTCTTAGATTTGTACAGATATAAGATGATTTGGGTTTGTTTCATGTGAGTTTTATAACGGCCTTAAGATTCTTTACAAAACTCGAAGGATTTTCAAGTGATTTTGATCTTTTTCTAAAACTAGGGTTTTTGAAATTTCTTTTCAAAAATTGTTTAATGATTTTCTGTGTTTAATCTTCTGCTTCTCATATATTTTAACTGATTTTTATGAGTTGTATTGAAAACCCTAATTTTGGGGTTTTTCGTTTGGTTTGTGGATATTGGTACATTCGATTGCGCTTTTGCTTTGATTTCTTGTTATTTCTCATGATTTTCTTGTCCTAATATGTTTCCACTAAATTTCTTAGTTTTACCTTTCACTGATTCTATGTGCTTGCGTTCGTCTTGATTATTCATGTTAAGATTGGTATACTTCTCCTTGAATCAATGTCGTTTAACTATGTGTGTTGTTAAGACTATGTGAAATCCTGACTATTCATATCCAACCTTATTTTAAATTCTAAGAATGTTGGCTCTTTCATGACTTTCTGAACCCTTGATTACTCTGAATCCTTTATTTCTTGGTTTAATTTGAACACTTTCCTTTAAACTTTCGATTCTTATGTATCTATTCGATTTGGCTGAATTGCTTGCCTTAATTATTTTTCCCTTGCCTCGTGTGTATTTTGCTGAGTTTTACTGATTTGTTTCCTTAAATAAGCTTTTGTTCATTTATCCCTAATTACCTATTCTATACCTAAAACTTACTTGATTCTTATCCTTAAATATTTAGCATGATTTTATCGTTGATTTAATTTTTCCTTGATTAAGGGAATAACTTGCTGATTTATATGTGACTTTTCTGATTTGCTACTTGATTGATCTCTTACCTTATAAGTTAAGTTTTTGATTACTATATAAACCCCTCTCTCACTCTAAGTTCAAACACACACGAACACTAGTTCAAAAACTCTCTCTTATACTTAAAGTTTTCTGCTCTTTTCTATTACTTGCTACTTCCATTGAACTAGCCGGCTATAAGCCAAGGCTAGTTAGTGCACTGTACTATTCTATACTTTGTGTCTGCTCTCCTTAACTAGTATGTCATAATTTAATTACAAGTTCAAAACTCTATGTGTTCTCTTACTGCATTAGTTTACTAATTTCCTGTCTTATTCCTGCCAATCACTTGGTTTTTCGAAATGTAACTAGCATGCTTAAATCCTTGTTTCACTTAGCATATATGAGTCCTACCCATTCAACTTATGATTAACATGTCTGATGACTTGTCTATTGCTTTCTCTAGCATGTCTCAATCTGACTCTACTCCATGTATGTATGTTTGATTGTCTGTCTTTTTGTTTACCCAATTCCTGATAGTAATCTACTATTTTTGTAGGTTATTTACTACCCCCTAAGTACTTCTAACTCAATACTCAACTCTGCCTAGTATAACTATGTTCTCAAATGTTTGTTCTATATATGTACTATAGCTATGTTATTGACTCCTAAACTTTTGTGCTCTTATTGTAACATTAATATGTCCTAGGCGTTCCCCCTACCCTTTCCCTTTCATGAATTCTATGTGTTCTATGACTTGATCTCTGATTTTTAAAAGATGTTCTTCATATTTTCTCAAACTATTTATGCTCTAACTATGTTCTGACTTTCACAAAGTTCCTTCTAACTACTAAAACCATCTTTCTATTGTTTACCAAGCTCTTTCAAAGTCATCATACACTCTCACATTACTCCTAGAATATTAGGTTCTGCCCCTCTGGCATGTGTACTGCCTTGAGATCCTTGAAATCTCTCTAAACTCTGGCATGTCAGAGCTGGCCTTTCCACACTGCACCTAAATCAGTAATTATTTGAGAAAAGGTCTAGGTGTGAGCACTGCTCGGGATCCTTGAGGTCCTTAGGGAACTATGACACACCTAGACATAATATTGTCTATCAACTTTGGCATTTGAGGCTATTGGAGGCTTGGGAAGTCATTTGGCCTGCTTCAGGCTCCCTATAGTTAACTTCTTCTTTTTCTTTATTTGTTTATGTAATTTATTCAGCTGGTTTGTAATAATTATTTGTAAATAACATTGGGGTGATTAGTGAAAAGGGATGGATAGTTACATATCTATTGGGTAGCTCGGGTAGATACCATGCCTATAGGATTGTGTTAATGCATTTTCTATGTTGTGCTTTATTTCCACAATATCAGAAACCATGCCTATAGGATCTAAATGGCTCCAATAATAGAAATTATTTTTATAGGGTTAAAATTAACTTTACAATTAGATATCGTGCCAATAGAGTGTAAAGTGATTGAGTTCAGTTTCTGTTACATCATATATTTACATTTGTCTCACTAAAGATCATGCCTATAAGTTCGAAAATCAGTTCTTAACAATTAGATACTGTGCCCATCGGAATTAAAATTAGTTCTAGTAGAAATCTTGCCTATATAACTTAAAATCAGTTTAGTTAAACAAATCAATTTAGTTTATGTTAGTTCATTCTGAATTGGTTGAGTTAACTGTCCGCTTTTGTAAATGAGTTTTCAAGTGATACCTTAATTAATACTGCTAGAAAACATGTTTATAGGATCTCAAGTTGTTTGTTTTAAAACTGTCTATTGTTTTGCTGCATTCCTAATCAATGTAGATGTCATGCTCTTAGGACACCACTGTTATGCGCTTAGGCAAGCCTCTAGGGCGATTTAAATTCTGCAACTATGAAACTATGCTTTGTTATTTAAAACTGTCTAGATTTTACAGGTCTAAATCAGTAGGCAAGCTAAATAGGATTTTTACACTTCGTCCTAATTCAATATTGTATAATCCCTGCTCTACTAGATATGATGTTCTAGGATTTTCTCTTAAATAGCTGACTGTTGTTTGAAGATGTGCATTTACTTGTTATATTTGTGGAGGTAACTGTGAGCTTCTAATTTGTTCTCTTTAAATGTATTCCTAATTGTCCTTGATTGACGCCTAGACTTTTATTCTTTAAAACCTTGTAAGGTCTAGGACTGTCCAAAGTGGAGGCCTTAAAATACCTCCAGGGCCACAAGGAAGGGACGGGTAGTGCACGCATAGGACATTTTCAAGGTTGCTAGAGCGTTTTAGGCTATGACCAAGGGGAAGGAATTGGGTAGTAGGGATATGATGACTATGCACTAATGTCACTTGTAGCCCCTCATTGAGGAGTATTTGTCGGGCATTGTGTGGGGTGATCCTATAGGCTAACCAACTAGGACCCCACTTTCCCAATTCCTGATGTTTAAACTTAGCTTTTCCCTATACATGCAATTTGTTCAAGTCTTTCCTTTGTCTCTTTACTTGAGTCATACAATGTCCAAAGCATGGCCTTATTTGCAATTATGTGTTTAAACTATTTATTTATTAAAAAGACTAATTCATAAGTATAAGTTCGGTCCAGACCCACCGCTGTGGACCAAGAGGGGTGCCTAACACCTTCCCCTCAAGGTTATTTTGAGCCATTACCCTAAATCTCTGGTAATGCAAACTACTCCATGAGTTAATTGCTCAAGGTGCCCTAACGCACCATAATCCGTTAGGTGGCGACTCTTCAAAAATCCAAATTCCCGAAAGGAACGAGTTATTACCCCTATGAAATGTCGGAACCCGCACTTCTCCATGCAAGGAGGGAAAAAGGGGGTGCGACAGTCCTAGGTTGATTAGCCTACAGGATAATACCCACACAATGCCCGGTAATCACTCCTCAATGAGGGGCTACACGTGACATTAGCACGTAGTCATCATGTTCTTACTACCCAATTCCCTCCCCTTGGTCAGAGCCTAAAGCGTTCTAGCAACCTTGAAAGATATCCTATGCGTGCACTATCCGTCCCTTCTTTGTGGTCCTGGAGGTATTTAGGACCTCTAATTTGGGTAGTTCTAGACCATCCTAAGGTATTTAAAGGAGAAAAGTCTAAACGTCAATCAAAAAAACAATTAGGACTGCACATAAAGAGGTGATAATTAAAGGCTCACATATTACCTCCACAAGCAGAAACAAATAAGTGCACGTCTTAAACAACTGTTTAAGAGAAAAAACCTTAAAACAAGATGTCTAGGTGAGCTGAGAGTAGACATTATTAAATTAGGACCAAAGTTTCAAAGACCTATTTAGCTTGACTACTGATTTAAACATGTTGCATGTGAGCAGTCGCAGATAACAGAACATGGTTTTATAGTTGCAGAATTTTAATCCCCCTACAGGCTTGCCTAGGCACAGAATGGTGATGTCCTATGAGCATGGTATCTATTACTGATTAAGAATAGTAAAGCGATTTTAAATGACAACTTGAGATCCTATAGGCATGCTTTCTAACAACGTTAATAATTAAGCAGCGTTTGAAAACCTTTTTAAGAAGCGGACAGATTTAGTTAATTAAACCATTTAAGAGTATATAAACACAAATTTGAACTGATTTATTTAGCTGAACTCTTTTAAGTCCTATAGACATGATCTCTATTTAAGCAATGTAAAAACGAACAGCATTTATTTAACCAAAGTGAAACCCCTATAGGCATGGTATGCATAGAGCTGATTTTAACCCTATAGGCATGATCTCTATTATTAAAGCCATTTTTAGATCCTATAGGCATGGTTTCTAATATTTTAGAGGTAAAGAAAACATAACAAATACATTTGAATCAACACGATCCTATAGGCATGGTATCTACCCAATTTACCCAACATATATAACTACCCTCCCTTTTTCACTAATCGCCCCACTGTTTGTTTACAATAATTATTACAGACCAATGAATTATATAAAAATACATAAATAAATAGGAGTTAATCTATAGGGAGCCTGCAGTAGGCCCAAATGACTTCCAAGCCTCCAATAGTCTCAAATGCCTAAAGTTTCATAGCCAATTTATGTCTAGGTGTGTCAGAGTTCCCTACGGACCTCTAGGATCCCGGGCAGTGCTCACACCTAGACCTTTTCTCAAATAATAACTAACTTAGGTGCAGTGTGGAAAGGCCAGCTCTGACATGCCAAAGTTTAGACAGATCTCAAGGATATCAAGGCAGTACACATATCAGATGGGCTGAACCTAGTGTTCTAAGAGTAAGATAAGAGTGCTTGAAATAGTTTTGAAAAGGTTTTGAAAATAGTGCAGAGATGACTTTAGGAGTGAAAGGGGGTTTTAGAAAAAACAGGCAATAGTTCAGTAATAAAAGATAGTTTGAGAAGAGTACCAAAACTCTTTTGAAAACAACAGACAGTCAATTGGTCATAAAACATACAGATTCAGAAAACACTCAACAGATCTCACATGGGGATAAAGGGATTGGGACACATAAGATTCACATCGGGGGGGTACATGGATAGGTATAAAGGAAAGATATAGTCAACAAACTGCATAAAACACTTAGTGTCTTAGAGACTTAGCCGGCTAATCATCGACAGTAAATAGTTAAGACATTGATCATAATTGTAATACAGGAAGCCTGACATGTCTTGAACAGGACTAAACATACAGTTTAGATATGCTAGGCAAAGAGGTAAGCAAGAAAAAGTGCAGAATATAAAGCATTCATTGAACAGGACAGAGTTTAGACATGCTAGGCAAAGAAGTAGCAGAATACAAGTTGAATTCATAACTGATGAACTAGTGCAGGAAAGAAACACATAGGGTTCGGATTTCAAAATTTAACTAGAGATATACCAGTTGAAGAAAAGAGTGCAGAATATAAAGCAGATGTAGTTCCAATATCTAGCCTTGGCTTTCAGCCGGCTAGACCAGTGAATATCACAAATATGCAGAAGAAAAAGAGGGCTTTAGAGTGTAAGTGTGCTTTTTGGTGAACTAATGTTTTATTTTGAAGTGAGAATAGGAGAGTTCTTATATATCAGTTCGGGGGTAGAGACAATAAGGTAAAAGAATTAGAAATCAGCAATTAAGGGCAATCAGAATCCAATCATATAAGGACTTCAAAATAGACTCCTTTAATTAGGGGCAATCAGCCAAGCGGTAACAACAAGAGTTTAATTAAGGCAAAAAAGACCAAATTATACCAAATAAAGAATCAATGAGAATACCAAAGTTATACAGGAAAGCGATTAAGGCAGAGACGACCAATTAAAGTTATAAACAAGGAAACAAATAAAGTCTATGCATACCAATCTTTAACAGAGTAATCAATCAGCCAAAATTTCAAAGTAATACTGATTTCTAGAAAGAATATATATCAATTCCCATATATAGAAAATAAACTAAGTAAAATTTCACAAAAACATAGAACTTTGTCAGAAAAAATTAGGTCAAAACCCTAATAGGGCTTAGTTAGAGAGAAAATCACGAAAGATTCAGCAAATTTAGCAGATAAAATAAGGTATGAATTGAATATTCAGGATTTGACACATAATTTTAGCAAAAGAAATAGTTAAATCGACATTGATTCAAGAAGAAAGATATAGGTCTTAACATGAGTAGTCAGGACGAACACAAACATATAGAATCAGTGAAAAGTTGAATTAAGACCTCAGTAGAGGGATATTAGGTTATGAAAACCACGAGACATTCAAATGGCAAAAGAGAAACCACGAGAACTAAAACAAGAACACAGTCGATATACCAGTACTCAGAAACCAAACGAAGAACGTCAAAAAATTAGGGCTTTCAGTACAAGCGAGTTAAGGTTGCGACAAACTTACAAAATCAGTCGAAACGCATGCGAAGCAGAAGATCAAGCACTCAAAATCATCAAACATTTCGTAAAAGAAATTTCCGGAAACTCTAGTTTAGAAAAAGATGAAAATCATACGATTCTTGTAAAGAATCTCAAGGTTGTTGTAAAACTCATACAAAATAGGTCCAAACCATTTCAAATCTAAACAAATCTAAGAAGTTCAGAAGAAGGAAATTAGGGTTTCAAGGAGAACAACATAGAGGTGAAGAAACATGCTTAGAAACCCCTAGATCATAGTCAACATGAGACGATCTTACTCGGAATCACACTGGAACAGTCTGAAACAGGTGAGAAAGGGACCATAGATGCAAGCCAACTGACCCTGGTCCCCTGAGGACCCTGGAGATGGCAATACCGACGTGAGGGAGGCCATTATAGCCTGGTGGTGGTGAGAAATCGCCATAGCTAGCCATAGATGAGTGTCGGTGAGGTCTGATTAGGGTTAGGTTTGAGAGTGTTTGAAAGAGGGGAGGGATTTTAGGGTGGCGGATGGTGGAAATGAAAGGGTTTGGGGGGGGTGGGGTCATTTGGTTTATTTTAGGTATGGTTTTTTGTGCCCGTTGATCTCTTATGATCAACGGCCGAGATTAAAGGGTTTTAGGGCCGGATCGAGTAGCTGAATAGGGCTGAAATTGAAATAAAAATAGGCCAGATTTTAAATAGCCACTTTTAATAATTATATAATTTATAAAACTAATAAATAATTTCCAAAAAATATTTTCGTGTACTTAAAATGGGAAGTAGAAGGCTCTTTTGTAAAACTTGCGAGGAGGAGAGAAAGCAAGGGATACACAGTCACGAGCATCATGTTCAACAACAGAACATGGAGTTCATTTTCTATACTAACAGACTTTTCATTTTTGCAGGTACATATACTATACTTAGGCTCTATTTCTTGATGAAACTCCAGCTGGTGGTATCAGTACATAGTACTCATTCCACTGGAGTAGAATTAAGAGTAAGCGTAGTTATAGAGGATAGGACCTATAAGGTTTCAAAGGCAACATTTCGAGACAACCATCAAGTTTCACAAGGCTTATGGAATTCACTTCCGCAACATTTGGAGACAACCTCTACTACAGAACAAAAGCAGTATAATAATCGAGCACAAAAGGCATTGGAAACCCAAACAGCATGGGGTGCGCGCGTGACTTCAATTCCTTGGTTATACAACCAGCATGGTGTAAAAGTGTTTAATTTAGAGGAGAATATGGCCATTAAACTAATTTATTTGTTTAATACACGCTTGCTTTTTTGGAAAAAAGAGGATAATGTGGTCATGCTTTCCACATTGCCAAATGCATGCAGTAGACATGTACTGTGGATAGCTTTGGGTCCAACAAAAGCATGGAACAAAGCATGGGACTTCCAGCTAATTTTGAGGTTTCAAATAGCCTCGGGAGATTCTAATCGACAGGTTAGGAAATTATTACATTGTTGGGATATTCAAAATAGGAATTTGGGTCGTAGGGATGTATTGGAAATTTTATTAGACATGTGCCTTATCAAAGAAGCATGGCTGCAACAAACGAGAATTGCTCGATAGGTTAGACATGCTATTTGTGAGATTCAAAAAAGGAACATTGGGTGTATGATTGGCACAAAGACAGATGCATTGGGACTCTCAGTACACATAAAATATGTGAAGGCATGCGCCTTTGATTTCTATGTGAAGCTCCCCATGCTGCACCTAGTTGTGCAAGCTGATGCAAAAGCTGGGAATATAAAATTGTTGGCTCTTCCTTTTGAGAACAACAAGAAGATAAAGGCATTGGGAACACAACTAGCATGTGGAAACAGCATGACTTCGAGAAAAGCTGAAAGCCAATGCAACTTTCTGAATTTTAAACTCACGCATTAAATCATAATGAAGTTGCTGACGCTTTGGCCATTTTGGCATCGATGTTGCATCATCCAGATAAGGCATACGTGGAGCCATTACAGATTCAGGTCCGAGATCAGCATGCCTATTGTAGCATGGTGGAGGAAGAGCTTGATGGTGAGCCGTGGTTTCATGATATCAAAGAATACCTTAGGATGGGAGTATATCCGGCACAGGCCACAGGGGATCAAAAGAGAGCCATTAGGCGCCTAGCGAGCAGATTTTTCTTCAGTGGAGGAGTGTTGTACAAAAGAACTCCGGATCTTGGTTTATTGACGTGAATGGATGCTAAACAAGCTACAACTATCATGACCGAGGTACATGCGGGAGTTTGTGGACCTCATATGAGTGGATATGTATTGGCCAAGAAGATTCTTCGAGCAGGATATTATTGGCTTACTATGGAACGGGATTGTATCAGTTTCGTGCACAAGTGTCATCAGTGCCAAGTACACGGAGACTTGATTCATTCTCCACCATCTGAATTGCACACAATGTCGGCACCATGGCCCTTCGTTGCTTGGGGAATGGATGTCATTGGGCCAATCGAGCTAGCGGCGTCAAATGGGCACAGGTTTAATCTGGTAGCCATTGATTATTTCACTAAGTGGGTTGAGGCGAAAACCTTCAAATTGGTGACCAAGAAGGCAGTGGTTGATTTTGTGCATTTGAATATCATTTGTCGATTCGGAATCCCGAAGGTAATTATCACAGAAAATGGTGCCAATCTCAACAGCCAAATGATGGTAGAAACATGTCAGCAGTTTAAGATCATGCACTGCAATTCCACCCCATATCGTCCTAAGGCGAATGGAGAGGTCGAGGTAGCTAACAAGAACATCAAGAAGATACTTCGGAAAATGGTGGAAGGGTCCAGGCAATGGTATGAGAAGTTACCTTTTGCTCTATTAGGCTATCGCACTACTGTTCGCACTTCAATAGGCGTGACTCCTTATTCATTGGTATATGCTACAGAGGTAGTAATACCCACAGAGGTTGAAATACCATCCCTTCGGATTATTGCCGAAGCGAAAATTGACGATGTTGAGTGGGTCAAAACTCGCCTGGAAAAATTGAGCTTGATTGATGAAAAGAGATTGGCAGCAGTATGTCATGGACAGTCATACCAACAGAGGATGGAAAGAGCATATAACAAGAAACTGCGTCTGCGGAAGTTTGAAGTAGGGCAATTGGTGTTGAGGCGTATCCTACCTCATTGGGCTGAGGCAAAAGGAAAGTTCGCCCCCAACTGGTAGGGGCCATTTGTTGTAACCCGAGTGTTGTCCAATGGTGCATTGTATCTAACAGATGTGGAAAGGGAAATGTGTAGAAATGGCGTTATCTAAATGTATGATTTCTTTATCTAAATGTACCTAATTGTATTTGGCATGTTTTGAGATTGAAATGACAAAGGCATTTTGTTCTGCTATCCAAACACTTTATCCTTTGTTATCCCTTTGAGCCTTATTCTATTTTCTTTCGTACACCTCTTTCGGAATCAATAATAAATGTGAAAACCCGAACGGGGAAAGTAAGTGGAGAACCAAGAGAAAAACAGTGAGAAAGAAAAAGAAGAGAAAAGAAAAGAAAAGAAAGGAAAGAAAAACAAAAGAAGAAAAAAAAAGAGAAAAGAAAAGAAAAGAAAAGAGAATGAAAAGAAAAAAGGGGCAAAAGTGAAAAAATGAAAGATCGCAACAACGAAGTAATTTTATGACCTGAACTACATTTGACTTGATCCCGAAAGGGTACGTAGGCAACCTCTCTCTGAGGTTCAGTCACACCAAAATAAAAGTCCAAAAAGTCCCCAAGAAAGAAACTGGGGCAGAAGTTGTGATTGTTGTAAGAAATCTGATTCTGAAAGCTGTAATGTTAAACCCATGATTGAATTAATTTGAGCCTCTATACCCTTCTTTCTAAACCCCATCCAAAAGCCACATTACGGTCCAAAGAAAGACCTTCCGATCAATCTTCAAGAAATGCCAATGCGAGCAGGCAAACTGATTTGTGTTGGGGGGAAACACTCTGGTACCAGAAGAGAAATCAAAAATGAGAGAGTCTTATTGGTGAAAACCCTCATGGGCTCCATAAGGCGACGGGAGCTGAGAAAAATCAAAAATGGGAGAGTCTTATTGGTGAAAACCCTCACGGGCACCATAAGGCGACGTGAGCTGAGAGAAATTAAAATGAGAGAGTCTTATTGGTGAAAATCCTCTCGGGAATCGTAAGGCGAAGGTGAGTGTTCAGACAGGCAAATGAAACAAGTCTTTGGTTTAAAGGTGCTCGAAACATGGCAAGATGAGCAAGGTTTGGGTTCTGGTGAAAGTCATGTTATGAATGTCTGGAATAGCAAGTGTGGCAATGGGAAGCTGATTGGTTGGACAGACTAGGCTGGTTAATCCAAAATACATGACACGGTCAATGATACCAGCTGTTCCACTCAGATAAGTCCTATCCTCTTCTCTTCATTACAAATCATCCATTTTCAGAGTCTTTCTATCCTTAATCTTCTAGGTCATTGCATTTCATCCTCTTGAGGTCTGTCTGTAAGATGTTTCAGTGTCAGTTCTGTTCAAAAACAAAAGAAGGATGCCAAGGCTAACTACCAGCTTCCCAGTTATATGGCACAAAAGGATTGGAACATGTCAAAAGAAAGTAAAGTATGAAGGACCAATGAAAGTCCCATCGGCGGATTGATAAGATAATTGCGGGAGAAAAGCAAAGGTTCAAAAAGAGGGGTCCGAAACACAAAACATCAATACGGGATAAAACATTTAGGTTATCAAAGTCGGGGGTTGAAAGTCAGTCAAGAAGTCGAGGCATTTCAAAGCGAGTCCAGGGAAACAAGTTGGACGCGGAGCCGGAAGCAGGAACATACCCAACGAGAATGCCAGCAACTAACCACCATTTTTTATTAATGAATCTTTCTTTGATTGAGACGGGGGCAGAAAATGTGCTTTGTTTGTTTTGTTGCAAGCAGGCGCCCACCTGGAGAACAAGGGAATACTTTTCAAGTTCAGTAATCAGGAGCCCACCTGGAGAACAAGGGAATACATTTCAAGTCTCAGCAGCCAGGCGCCCACCTGGAGAACAGGGGAAATGCAATTCAAGTTTTAGCTTTCAATTTATTATCTTAGATAACATGTTGTACCCAGCTACGAAACTGGGGCAGAAAATTTTCTTTGTTTGTTCATTTTTTTGAGTCAGCCGCCCACCTGGAGAACAAGGGAACACTTTTCAAGTTCAGTAATCAGGAGCCCACCTGGAGAACAAGGAAATACATTTCAAAAGTTCCAGCAGTCAGGCACCCACCTGGAGAACAAGGGAAGTATGATGCAAATTTCATCCTTCAAGCTTTAATATTTGGTAACATAACGCGCCCGGTCATCAAACTGGGGCAAAAAATTTTCGTTGTTTTGTCTATTTTGTTGCAAGCAGTCGCCCACCTGGAGGGAATACATTTCAAAAGTTCCACCAATCAGGCACCCACCTGGAGAACAAGGGAAGACCTTTCAGCAATCAGGAGCCCACCTGGAAAACAATGGAATACGTTTCAAGTTCAGCAGTCAGGTGCCCACCTGGAGAACAAGGGAAGTACAATTCAAATTTTAACTGTTAATTTTAATATTTGATAACATGATGTGCCCAGTTACCCAAACTGGGGCAAAAAAAATTTTTTTTTGTCTGTTTTGTTGCAGTCAGGAGCCCACCTGGAGAATAAGGGAATACTTTTCAAGCGTTGAAGTCAGGAGCCCACCTGGAGAACAAGGGATTACTTTTCAAGCGTCAGCAGTTAGGAGCCCACCTGGAGAATAGAGGCACACATTTCATATTTAGCAGTCAAGCATCGCTCGGAGGAATGTCAAAACATCTCTAATCACAATGCAAGGCAACAACACAAGAATTTCATTGGAAGAATACAAGTTCAAGGCAACACAAAAGCAAGTTTGAAGACATAGAATAAGACTTTTGTAATTCATAGATCATAGCTTAGGCTAACTTATTTTTCTTTTAACATGGTGTAATAAGGAGGCCAGCGAGCAGTAGCAGCAGCAATAGCAGTGAAATCACAGCTCCCGGTAGTCCCAGCTACCAAACCTTCCCGAACTACACTACCTGATTCCTTTTTAGCCAAGGACATGTAGGCAACCTCCGAAGCACGGTGCGGTCAGACGATTTTCAAAAATACTTCACACGGAATATTCGGACGGGCAAAAATCGCTCGTATTTGTCACTTATCTTTGCCCGAAAACCCTTTGTGTTCCCGAGCAAAGAGGGGCAGCTGTGAGCACGTGATTTTTGCCCTAAGTGAATTATTCCCAAAATTCAAACAAAATTATTTTTTCTTTCATTATTTTATATTTTTGTGAATTTTATGTTATTTCCTGTTAATTGTTTGTATTTTTATTTGTGCATGTTAATTCATATGAAAAGTACAAAAAATAGTTGGCATTTGCATTCAAGGTTTAATTCTAGGATTAATTAGTAGTTAAAATTGCTTAAAAATAGAGAAAGTAACAAAAATGGTCATTCTTGCAATTATAGTTTTAATTTGTCTTAGCTTGCATTTAAATTGGGAATTATTATAATTAAAAATTAGGAAATATAATTTTTAGAGTCAATTTGGTTTTAGCAAAATAAAAAATACATAAAATATATAAAATATATAAAATGAAAACAAAAGAAAGAATAAAAGAAAACAATTGAAGAAAAGGCTGTTAGGACATTTTAAATAATTTTGCACAGGCCCAAACATTACCCCACGCCCAGGCCCAAATATTACCCCACCCGGTCCAGCCTCTTCAGAGCCAAAACGACGCCATTTAGGCGTCCCTCAAATCTCAACTGTCCATTTCCTATGATCCAACGGTCCCCATTGATCCCCCATTTTAATAAAAATGCCTGAAAATCCCCTCTAACCCTAGACTATACCCGTCTTCCTCGTACACCCTCTCCCCTGTAACGTCGCTCTTCCCCCACCCTAAGTTCGCCGCCGGAAATCACCCATGGCGGCGGAGGACAACTAAATTTAACCAAAATCACACCATTTCTTCTCCTCCTTCTCCTCATGCTCATGCTACTGTCCATCTCCCTCAAATACCATCAGACGGCATCGAATATTCAAAATCCTACGCGCCGCCACCACCGTCCACGGAGGCGCCACCACAAATCAGTCCCAACTTTAAACCCCTAACTCTTCTTGTTCCTCTCTTTCTAAATCCATAGTTATTTTCACTCAAATCATCTTGTACGGCGTAGAATTTCAAAGATAAGGAGCGGTGGAACCCTAAGATCTCCTAATGTGAGTTTTCTTTGTTCTTTTTCTTCAATTTCTCTTCCATTAGTCAATCTAGGTTTTTCTTTTCTTATGTTTAAGGTGTTTTCTAGAAACAATGGTCACAGTATTTTTCTTGTTAGTCCGCAGTTGTTTTCCTCATGTTTATTGGAATTTTCTTTTGCAGCAATTTCATCAGAGCTTAGGTATATGTTTGATTCAAAACACTTTAGGTTTAGTTTTGTCTGCTTATTCCAAGTCGTTAAGTTCTTTCTTCCTTGTTGAATTGCATGTCTTATTTGAATCGATTCTGTTTTCATAGTTCTAATTTCTAGGTTAATTTTCGTATTAATTTTGGTAGCTTCTATTCTGATTTTGGTGTTATGATTTCATGTTGTTCTGACTGTTAGTTAATTCTTTGATAATCTGTATTGATGGTCCTTAATTGTTGGGTTTATTTAAACTAGTAAATCTGATATTAGTTAGTTAATTAGCTTGGTTTAGTTCAATGTTTAGATAATTGCCCTTTAGTCAGTGATTGTTAATTCTAGTTACATAGTTAATTGGTTATAGCTGATAGTTAATTAGGATAAAAGGGGGCTGGGGTTCTAGCTAGGTTAATTCAATAAATTTCAGAATAAATAAGGGTAGCATTGTCCTTCCATAAATAAAAGACGTGCTAGAATTCCTTAGACTTTTCTAGAATAGGACTTCAGGGTATATTTCAGTAAATTTAGTGTACTAACTTGTGACACAAGTCAGAAAACAAGGGACTAAACGAATAAATAAAGAGGGACTAAAAGGCAACTGAAAAGCTGAAATATTCCTCAAACTCTGCCTATAAAAGGCAGTGTATATTGCCTTGAACAACAAGTTGGGAGTCCAAAAATTTCCCCCAAAACCCCTCCTGCAGATCTGAAATTTTAGATTTGAATTTCAAAAATTAGAAGTCTACAGTTCTCTTTAGATTTAAAATTCCTACTGAAAAATCCAAAAAAACAGGCAGAAATCTAATAGAAAACAAAAAATTACTATTGCATTAGGCTAATCTCCAGTTTTAGTGACTGATGTGCATTTCCTAGCTCAATTTCTGTTAATTGAAGTTTCAGAGGTATTCCTAGTTGGTTTTAAGTGGTTTTGGGCGCATCCGAGTTGGTTTTTTAGTCGATCTGGTAACTCTGTGTGATTTCAAACATTTTCTGGACTTCTGGATCTAGCCTGGGCTATTTTTGATCATGTAATGTTTGTATTCACATTGCTGGATATTGCTTAGTATCACTGCTCCTCGATTATTGTATTGGCTGATTCCTTCTCCTCATTTTCTGTTCTGTTTCCAGGTACACATTCTCAGACTGTGGATGTAATTTCGCCTGATTAAACATGAAATAAAGTGGAAGTTTATTTTCTGCTTTTGGAACTGCAATTTAAAAAATCTTATTGAGTCTAGATAGCCCGTCTACTATTTGATTGGATATTCATAGTTGTAATAACTGGACTACAAATAGTTATACTCATGTGAATCTGCTTTCTCGAAGTTGAGTAGTAGCTGTAGTTAATGCCCTGTTATCTGATTCATGTATTTGTTAATCGCTAATTATAGTTAATTTCATACCAAGGCAATAGAACAACTCGTGTTAGGTGGTTCGTAAATTATTTTAAAAGAACGTTGATTAAGAGGTATTGTATATTACAGGTGTGAGCACATTTAAATTTGTTAGCCTAGATGTTAGAGTTAAACTGGAGTGTTAACACATTTGTTTGTATAACTGGACTAAGAGCTGGACTATAAATTTGGAATTTGAGTTCATCTTTTCTATGATCGTAACTCATTGTAGTATAATTTGAATCCGTTGATGATTGTGTTTTCAATTGCAGTAACGATTCAGTAATTCAGTGTTGATAATGTTAGCCTGAAATAATTAGACAGCTTCGTGTTCACAGAACCATACTTCAGTGATTAAGTCCAATAGTCTCCCGCTTGATTCTCACTTTAATAACGTCCAGGACGCATAAATAGGTAAATAAGTAAACGGATCTGAGCATGAAATCAAAATTAAAACAATTAGGGTTCTACTGATTTATTACAAGTTATTGAAGGCATTTAGTGTAGCTTGAAATAAATTCAGCGTGTTCTCACTTCTAATTGAATTAAGTTTTTGTTTGATATAAGGCCAGTGGCCTGATCTCAACGGTTTGAGCTTCAGCTCATTTGACACAGGCACAGATTCAATGATAATGCCCTTTGTGTCTGAGTTTGGGCCAAGGTTGATAACCAGCCAATTGTATTGTATAGGACTAGATATAATATCTACTCATTGGGCTTATCTTGGAGCACAATGGCTAATTGTGGTGCAGAATTACTCTTTGGTCCAGTAACAAATTAACTAAGATTTTTTATCCTTTAGAGATAAATAGAAATAGAAAACTATAGATTGCTTTAGGTTTGTCTTTTAATCATAAGATGAGGTGTGCCCCGCCAAACAAAAATACATAAATTGCGGGGCCCTCTTTAAATGTCTATATTAAAATTCCTAGACTTCAGGACGGGCTGTTTAGCGAATTTTACGGCCTTCCCCAAAGATAATAATATGATAGTCTCTTTAGGAATGCATTTTAAATAATTTTACCTTCTTAAATACGGGTGCACATTTATGTGACCCAAATCCAAATATCAACGAAGTCGAAATGTATCAAAAACTGCGGGTGCACTGGTGCAACGTAGTTCGAGACGCATTTTCACGACGTTGCAATTCTTATTAAAATAAAAATAAAAGCAGGTTACTAATAAAAGACACATAAGTTAAAACATGTTTTGAAATCAGATAAAATCGAATACAACAGTTGAGCGACCGTGCTAGAACCACGGAATCCGGGAATGCCTAAACACCTTCTCCCAGGTTAACAGAATTCCTTACTCGGATTTCTGGTTCGCGGACTGTTAACAGAGTCATAATCTCCTCGGTTCGGGATTCAACCAGTGACTTGGGACACCATTAATTTCCCAAGTGGTGACTCTGAATATTAATAATAAATCCCGTTTTGACTGTCCTTTAAATGGAAAAACTCCTTTTACGCCCTTGCGGGTGTAGCGAAAAAGGAGGTGTGACACTAGCCATCAGAGGTGCACGTTAGCCTGCCTTGGCTTATCATGCGCCGAGAGCATCATGTAATATTTTTCATAATAGAATCAATTTCAATTTTTATTACCTGCCTTGGCTTATCGTGCGCCGACTTTGGTGGCTACTTTTGTCGCTACTAAAAATTATATTTTAGTGACAACTTGGTATTGCCACGAAATCTCCATTTTTTGTGGCATCAAAATGTCGCTACTAATTATATTTTCTTTTAGGTTATAATCACAAAAGCTCTTATTTTCCGTCACAACACAAGTTTTCCATAAAAAAAATATAAAACTACAAATATTTATACAACCCGATAAAAATTCTCGAAATAGAATTGGAGTCTTTGTAATGTTAAAAAGTCTACATAGTCAAAAGTAATCAATGTATATATATTGCCATTTCACGACACAAAAAAAAAAGGAATAGTCTTCAAACTATACTCCAATGTCTTCTACGATAAACAAAAAGACTATAAAAATATCTTCAAACTACTCCTTGAGCATCTTCACTTCCTCGTTCTTGAAGTATCTTATCCTTGCTACGAAAAAATAAATGATTGAAAATTATTTTCCCTCCCAAAGTTTACCTTAAAAATCAACCTCCCCCCCCCCCCCCAA